>JAJOOO010004785.1:0-18853 GCA_029582685.1 Solanum piurae | reverse complement strand
AAATTGTTGATTCATTTTTTAATGATAAGTTTGATGAATTAACACGTTGAATGGGTATCAAACTTATTATATTATTTATAATCGCTATAATGTAGCGATGCAATAAGATCTTTCGAGAAGGATATATTAATAACAAACATTTTTATTTCATTGAAAATGTTCAAGCTAATAGTTATTTTATAACTTTTAAAATTATTTTTTGAATTAAGTTTAATTTTAGTTGTTACAAGAGATTCAATTAATATTTGGACACATCGTTTAGCCATCTTTTTATTACATCATAATTTCATAATTTTATACTCTAGCAATTTTTTATTTTTTTTGGTAAACTATACTCTAGCAATTGTTTGTATGCTATTGAAGCACCAAAAACAGAGGCACTAACATATGTTGAGGTTCAAACAAGTTACTCTTTTCTTTATCAAGTTTTATTTTTTGACTAAGAAGTAATTTACTTTTTATAATTAAATTTCATAACAAATAAATTGGTAAATATCAAATGTAAAAAAACTTATTGCTAATCAAGATCGTTTTAATTTTTGTGCATAATTTACTCACACAAATATTGTTACACATAAATAACCATTTGATTCCAAAAACAAAAATGTATACGCAATATTTAGCACTTTCAAAAAAAATTTACAAAATTAAATGATAAGGAGAGTATTATGTGATGTAATAACATGTCTGTGTTAATAGTGATGTCAATAAGAATTGTTAGCAATAATTGATTTGTTGACTGCAGAAATAAATAACAAAACTAAAAACAAAGTGAAGAACAAAAAAAATAAAAAATAAAATTAATTTGTACTTTATTTTTATTTATCGAATGTCAGGTGGACAAAGAAAAAGATGTGAGCATATTGATACTTTATTTATTTCTTATGTTATACTGCAAGTATGTTATTCTAAGAGGTTTAATGATAATGAAAATAAAAAGCACATTATTTAGCATTTGAAAAGGCTTTAACATATGGATGAAAGAAGAACTCAATAAATAGTTATCATTTACATTTTTATAATGTTTTCGACTCATCTAAATATAGAGTTTTAATTTTATTGCAACTCACACTTTGTATGAAAGTCATCATGTTAAATTTTATCAAATACAATTTTTGTTATTGATTGTTTATTTTGGTTAAAACATATTCATGTATATTTAGGTGATGAACGAAAATTAAAACAACAATTTTTTAATATTTTATAATATTTAAAAATTCTTAAAAGAACTATAGTAGTAAAAATAAGTTTCGATTTTTTAGTTAATAATTTATAAAATAATTATTTATTTCGCGCGAAGCGTGAACAAGTTTACTAGTTGAAAAATAAAAGTAAGAATTTTTTAGGTATATTCTTAGGTATAGTACTATGACAGGATCTCTTTCATTTATTCCTTTTATTTTTCTTGATTTTTAACAATTTTAACTTTCTAATAGGTGATGTTATCGGCATATAGAAAGGAATTAACCTCCAAAAATCTTGAAAACAAATTAAAATGATAGGTATACATTGTGAATGATCTTTTAGTGTGTTGCATACTTATAATTATAGTTCTATTTCAAATATAATAATTTATTGTTAGATGTAAAATGACTATTTTAAATTGTAAGAGTGATTGTACTATATTACATTGGATTTGAGATACTTATAATGGAGTCATCTCCCGTGCATACTGCAAGCATCTAAACATGCACCCCTGGTTATTTGTGTAGGTGCCTAGGAAGCAACAAATTCATGTTGAATGGATACATCGAAACTATGACAGACATACACTTATGTTTTATTTAGTGTGGTCTTATCTCTATGAATACATTTTATGTATAATTTTATTTTATGTTGCATTTTTAGGCAGATCCTTCTATTTGTATCATTTGAAATGATAATCTTGTATTTTTTTTTATAGGTGTGTTACATAAGTTCTTTCATAAGTTAAAGAATTATAAAGTGATCATATTCATTAGTAAGTAACAAAGTGACCCGTAAATCATTATATATATATATAAAATTTATTTTGATTCGATAAGAAGACTCTTGAATTTTAATTGGTTATGGGAGAAGTGTAGACAAGAACTCCGAAAATTATGTAGTAATTCTATCCTCCCTTTTTTTTCCATATGCATTGTTATGATTAAAGTTTTAAGAAGGATGTGTATATTGTATTTTTTTTCATGTAGATTTTTTGTGTGTTTTCTCCCTATTAAACTTCTTTAGTTTAATTTTCTACGATTTTCAATATTTTTATCAGGCTCAAATTAGTTATTTGTGACTTTAGTGAAAGTTTGCTACTACTAACCAAAGTTCAAATGTACCGTTGGTTACTTTATAAGGAATTGTTTTTAAACATTAAAATGCACCCCTTGTTTGGTGTTTCTTGTCACACTTTTAATGATTAATTATTTGCAATTGTTGCATTTTATTTCTCATTACATGCATGTTTTTATAGAATTGTAATCGTTCTAACAATCTAAAATAAAATTACATGGGACACACGTGCAACGCACGTACCTAAAAACTAGTATATATATATTTGATGATCTTTAATCCAAATTTTAAGCAAAAAATATTATATTCATTCGAAGTCATACCTAATATTATAGCTCCACCAAATCATAATGATCTCTCAAATCATAACAAAATGATTTTACTTTTTTCTATAAGGATGACAACACATTTGTGCGAAAGACGTTTTTTTCTCTGCCCTCTCCCCTCCAAATGCCAAGGGAGAGACTACATTTCCTTTTATCACTTTTTTTGCGAGTTTCATATCTGAACTATTAGGTGCTTGTATTTCCTACTTGAGCTATCACAAACTATTTATCAAAACTATTTGAAGTTGACTAGACCAAGTGTTTGAATTGTACAATCGCTAAAAAGCTCATGGCACCTTAATTTGCCCATAAAATTCTATCCACATGACAACTGACTCATTAATTTGAGGTGCCTTTTGATAAATAGTTAGTAATAGTTGGTTATCAATAATATTATTAGTAATTCTCCTGCTATCGTATTCTACGATTTTACTTTTACATGTTGTTTTCTTTACTTTGTTTATCATACTATTTATGTTTGCTATTGTTCTTTTCAAAGTCCATCTTGTTGCAATAGGAATGAACAAAAAAACAAATAAATTTTGACTAATGTGATAAAGATACCAATTAATTTCTACTATTTGCTATATGTTTCACTTGAGTCGAGGGTCTATATATCAGAAACAACCTCTCTACCTTCACAAGATAGAGGTAAGATTGTGTCTACACCACCGTCTCCAGTCCCCACTCGACGGATGTGTATGTTGTTGTAGTTTAGGTAGGAAACTCGCAAAAGTGATAGTTCAGATGTGTTTTCGGCCAGTATCTGTCATTGAAATAGAAGAAATTGACTAGTACTAGTATGCTATAATAACTTGAATATATATAAACATGTTACATGATTGAGAATTCATCATGAAGTCCATCTAATTCTCCTTTAAGACTATGTTGTTGAATGATCAAAACAGATGCAGTTACTGTGAAATCAGAAGCTGAGAGAATATCACCAATAGGACCTAACTCAGGACATTCTTCCCAATCACTCATCCCTACTGTTAACACTGAATTAACCCGCCCTCCCCGTCCCACGATAAACAAACCATATTGCCCTTCTAACGACCTTAATGTCGAAAATGTCTGTCCAGAATTTATGAGGTATTTCTCTATGTAAGCAACGCGTCCACCAGCAACATGTTTGTCGTAAAACTCAGCAAAACACTCATCATCTATCTTCATTTCTTCTAAATGTTCGCTAGTATTAGCTTTTGCTTTACTCATTCTTGATGATACACTATCTCCCGCGGCTTCTAACAAGAATCTAATTACAGTTAACTTTACTCCAGGGTGTCGTGCTACACGTCCTGCATACACAAGTGCTTCTCTGTCATCCTTTCCACCGATGAATATCACTGCTGCATTGAGGGAAATGGATGATCTCGCGATCACTGTTTTACCAAGTCCTCTGTCTACTAGTATTCCTACCGAACAAGGTGCATTTCGAAGAACCTGAGATAGATCATACATAGTACAAGTTACAAAATGGTCCACTACAGAATGTACTAAAATGAGAATTTTGCTTGACATACCTTACGATTGATATGACGAAAGCCTGTATGACCGACCTGAAGTCGTCCATCTTCCTCTTGATTCTTATGAAAAGGAAGTATAACAAGATGTACCATCAGGTCCTCAGCAAGGATACTTATGTCTTGATGCATGTTATTGATGGTAGAAAGTGCCATCATTCGTCGTAAGCTAACACCTTGACAGTTCTCGTTTAAATAAGCGTTGACATCTTGAGTGATTTTCTCTCTCATTTCAACTACCGTAGGGTCAGTCACAGTTACAGCATCAACTTCCTCGCCTTGTGTTATCAATGTTGCTGCAATTTTATCTGTTAAATCGATCATATCAGTTAAGTAGACCATTATTCCTGGATTTACTGGCCCTCGCGAAATTTCCATGAAGTTTATTGCTGAGTTAACATCTTGAGGACTGCGAATGCAGAGCAATATTCGAAGCTCATTCACCGGATTCACACATTGTAATGCCATTTTCTGTGTTGGTGAACGCCTCCTCGCACGTTCAATAATTTTTGCCACAACTACCGGGGTGTATATTATGGTTAGAAACGTTACAAACACCAACGCGATACTTGTTGACATACTTATGACATTCATCTGCATCCACAAGTCGGAAATCAAATCACACGATCAAACGAAAACAATCACCATCATAAAGGTGAAAACTAAAGAAACAGACATAATACATAACACAAACACTCAAACTTGACCTCAACTAACAAGCAAAACACTCCAACTTCGAGAGTACACATCGATCTAGACACCTTACCTTTGTCTCAACTAACACAATGCAGACAAGTTGAGTTGTCTTGATCTGTGTATACTCAAAGTTGGAGCGTTTACTTACCAGTTGAGGCCAAGTTTGAGTGTTTATACTTATTCTAGGACGAACGAGACATACCCGATATGCATTAATAGCCAAGTAGACTTGAAAATGACCCTTGATATTGAGTAACAATCCAGTAGCAACTGATTCAGGCCAGTGAAATCCAAGCATCAATCCAGAAACAACAGAACCAACAACTTTACCACTTGTTGCAATTATAAATGGAATAATAATTTTACCCCATGAAGCAATTTTACCAGCCTCAAATTCAGAAAGTTTAGCCTCAGTTCCAACCCAAAAGAAAAACAATGGATAAAAAATTGTCCTAAAAATATAATTCACTTTCCCAATCATCATTTTTGATATTCTTCCCTCTCTTGGCATAAATAAACCAACCAAAAATGCACTCAAAACTTTGCTATAACCAACAACTGGTGACATGCTACATATTAAGATTATAAATGCTAATGCCACAACTAAATGTGATCCTTTCATAGGTTTCCCTTCTGGATTTTCATTATTCACCCATTTCATAACAGATGGTACTACTTTCGATGCTAACAACGTCTGAAACACCAAAATCGCCATCATCTTCAACATCATTATCACACTACGATTCTGAAAGTTCTTATCAGGATCGAATATGAGAAATCCAATAGCAATCAACAGGATCGATACAACATCAGAGTGTATCCCCGCGTCAACAATAAATCTACCAATGTCTGATTTACCAATCTTCAGATCAGTTATCAATCGAGTTAACAGAGGTGAATCTGTTCCAGCTAGAACAATCGCGAGGCATGAACTGAATACAGCATTTGATTGTTTAGATATATTGAGAAGTGGAGTGATCAGACATGCTAAAACAAAAGTTGTAAGTACACCTGAATACGCGACTTTCGCCTCTGGTAAAGTTAATTGGAGGAATATATTTGGATCAATCTCTAATCCAACAACAAACATGTGACACACCATAATAGCATCCACAATGTAATTCAATGTCTGTTGAACTTCACTGTCGTTTAAGAACCTTGAACGAACGAATTCAAGATTGCTAAGTAGCAATCCCACCTGTATGTATATGCATCATCATGTATATACATTAGAACTAACTTCTGTTAGTAAAAACAAGGACGTCTCAATAAAATTAGTGACCTAAAGCCAAATTATAATAAGAGGTCTAATGTTACTACACTTACAATGGATTCTGCAATGATACGAGGCTGGGAGATAGGACGAAGGAGGAGATGGACACAGTTACATAAGAACATGGCAAAGAAGAAACCTAAGAGGTAAATAGACATTGATGCAATTCTTATGGTAATTTGATTTCGACATTCTACTTTCGTATCGTTCTGTTTCAAGAAATCCATTTTTTTTCTTCTTCAGATCAATTAGCAGAAAGAGAAAAATGAATGAAATGAATCCATTGTTATTTGGAATTAATTCCTCAAGAAATGGGGATCCTTCTACTCTTGCTCATATGTCTCCTACTAACTAGCTAATAATATTATTATTCGACGTGTTATAAAGAAATTTGACTGTATAACTACATGTTTAGTTTGTGTAATAAAAAATATTTCTTCTTTTGTAAACTAATGTCTAATCAATACTATCATATAAAATGTAGTAATATTTTTTCTTTCATAGCGATGGCGTATCGAGTCTCGATCAGTTTGACTTGCATCTCGAGTAATATTGAGTATCCACTAACTCTAGCAACATATATCAAACTAGTTATGGATAGCTTGTGTTGTGCACGAGTTCAATAACATTATTTTTTATATCTATAATTTATTTAAGTGGTAAGTACAATTTTTTACTTAGTTATAAAATGATGTAATAATACTTCATCAATAATAATGAAATATAGGAAAAATAATTAATTATGCTTCAGTATTCCCCATTTAAGGCCCAATTTATTTCAAATATTTTTCATTTTACTTTTGAGTTGTGTTTAGTTATACTTTCTATAATATGTAGAATAATATTCATATTTGAATATACTACTATTTTAAAATGAGTTTAAAAATAAGTTATAAGTTGTTTTTTGAACTAGAAACACAACTTCAAATTACATTTTAAATTTTCATGGTCAAACGCTGATTTTCAAAAAAAGCAAAATTTATTCTAAAAACACGTGAATCATAATTTTTATAGGCAAACGGATCGCTTCAAAGACAAAGGAAATGAGCGACCACACAAGCAATTTTTTTTTCTTTTTCTTGTCAACAAAACGAACACAGTTGTTACAACAAAATTTCCTTTGAATTTTTGGGTAAATCTTACCATTGAAAAGTAGAAGAAAATTGTCAAATATTCCTTCGTTCACTTTTATTTGTCCATTAAATCAAAAAAATTGTCTTACTTTACTTCAATCTTTTAGCATATAAAAAGAAAAGCTATTTTTTTTCTCTTTTCATATTTTACCCTCAACATTAATTACTTATCCCCAATTATATTTCAAGACCTAAAATTATCAGTATATTATATCAATTAATATGAATATTATGATAAAACACTCATACGCCTCCCATGCTTAGAATCATTAACATTTATTATATAGTTAGTGGGTGTTTGAATTGAGTTATTTTAGTGGCTTTTAGCTTCTTTTTTTTTTTTTTTGTTTTTGTTTGGGCAACTCAAAAAATGGTTTAAGCACTTTCTTTAGGCCGAGAAGTACCAAAAAAGTCAAAAAGATGTTTCTAATTTATGACTTTTAGCTTTTAACTTATGAGTCGCTTTAAAAAAACCAATTTGAACACCCCCTAATACACTTTCAACGAGCACTCGTACAAATGAAAAGAAATAACCTAACATTTTTCACATACGCTAGAATTTGGATACTCCATTGATCGCTAAATGTGCCTGAAAGAGGAGCACTTTAAATACTTCCAAAGAAAGTTTCTAAGATTCTCAATAAAAATACCTAGTAGCCGGGGCGGAGCTATAGACGTAAGAGAGTTCATCCAAACTCTTCGTACATTGTATATATAAGATTAAAATTATTTTTAAGCACTTATAGGAGATATTGAATCCCCTCGGCTTCTTCATGTATTTACTTTTTTGTACTTCAAATTTCCTTGGTAAAATTACTTTTTTGTACTTAAATTTCCTTGGTAAAAATCCCAACTCCGCCACTTAAGAAAAGGTGGCACACACAAATCACAATGGACATACCACTAGCTAGCTTACTAGAGAAAGAGCACAAAAATTAAAACACAATTGAAGCAAAGGGAAGTAACAACATACCCATCGTAATCCCACAAGAGGAGTCTGAAAAGGGTAGAATCTATGTAAATCCTACCCCTACCTTTATGGAGCAGAGAGACTATTTTCGATAGACTCTCAGCTCAAAAGAATTGAGCAAAGGGAAGTAATCAGGAAAAAAATAAATCATTCTCCATCCCAGATCATCAACTCATGCTGCTGCACTTGAATACAGTAATATGATCTGAAGATGCTACATTTTAAATTGTGTTAAGGTAAAATGTGATCATCTTTACTGTACAGCGCGAAAGAACCATTACATATAGGGAATCACCGGAAGAACTCATTGAGGCCATCGACAATACTGAATGAAAATGTCGATCTCTCAGAAAAAGTAGACCCTCTTCAAACCAGGAAAAAAACGAAGAGGGGAACAATGCTATTGGATGTGGTAAGGAGGATTCACGAGCTTGCTGCTAAATGATTGAATATCGATTCGAGTGTTGATTGGCTGACGTTGTACTCTGATATCCCAAGCTGGTTTCTGTCGATTTTAAAAGTTTGCAACTTGATCAGCATTGAGAACATAAGAACGTACCTAGTAAAAGAAATAAGTATGAAGGAAAGCGTACCTGTTCCTCTCTATGTACCCGAAAACATCAGCGAGTGATAGACCTTCTCCACAAGGGAGCTGAAACAATTTTAAGAACTCATCAGTTGCTGAAGACGATGTCCACGTGTTAAAAGTTATGAAATAGTTGTCTGCAGTGGCGGAGCGATTATGCTGAGGGGTGTCATCGGAAGATTACATTGTTTGTCTAGGTTAAATACTATATGTTGATTCCCCTTATGTCTACTTTTTTATATTTTGACACCCCTCAATCAAAATTTCTAGTTCCGCCACTGGTTGTTTGCACGCTCTTGGTTAGAATAGAATGTTTTTGTATGGATGGTGAAATAGTATCATGTTATATATCAACCTAACGAGGAGTTACAGATGAAAAAGAGCTCTGTCATGTTCCCATGGCAATTACCTGATACTTGACACTCAATCCATTGCAACCTTGAAATGTGGCGTCAGGAAATGAAGACTGAATGAATAAATGGATTTTGGTAAACTTCTCCTTAGCCAACCACCACTCACAGAATATCGGCAACGGGAGTCCACCTGGCATGATTCGTAAAAGAGACAGGCAAGCAAATAATAAATTATTACACTCACATAAGATGCACTTATCTGTGAATTGGAGACAACTTAAGGAAATAGGTTGACGTACCATCACGAGCCAACTGCTCTGACAACTGGTCACTGAAAATCTTACAAGAGTCTTCAGTTGCAGATACTAATGTTTTCACTCTTTCTTCATTGCCAAACCACTGTCCAACAGCCATGATCATTTCTTTTGATAAGCTTATTTCTGCCGCCGATGCGTCTCCTGAGACTATAGAGTTAGTACCTCCAATGCAAACTTCAATGTCATTTAGTATACTCCTAGAGTGAGGACGAATATCGAATAGCTTTTCTTGAATTATTAAGCAGAGATTTTCCAGATCCATAGAGCTGACTTCAACTGGTTTAACCTGAAGATAAAGATACAGAAGAACGTACAGTTACAGATAATGATGTTAAAAAATGAGTGCTGAAAAACAACGGTCACAAGTACCTCTAGTTCAAGATGATTCCCGAAGCGAGTTTTCAAGTGCTGAGAGCTACCAAGACACCTCAACCTGCCTCCAACCTTGTAATGCATAAAGAATAAGAGGGGAAAAAATCATTGAATTAGGCCTTTGGAGCATGAATATAATATATAGACAATGTAAGCACACTGGTTAGATACCATTATCCCAATCCTTGTGCACAGGGCTTGAGCCTCATTCATGCTGTGAGTAGTTAAAATTACAGCTGTCTTTCCTCGTCTAGTTGACAAACGAGATATAACTTCCCACATGAAACGTTTGGCAATAGGATCCATACCTGGAAAAATTGACAATAGAAACCAAGATTTTGTAATAGAAACATCTAGACAAAGTTGAGCGAAGATGTGAACAGAAAATAGATTGCCTCGGACTGGGATTTTCCAAAAGCTGTTAGATTCAGCATTCCACTTTGAATGTGTGCATTTTTGGTACATCCAAACATGAGAATGCAAAAATGTGGAAGAAAAACTGATTGTCTAGTACAGGGATATGTAATCATCTGTTGACTGATAGAATTTCGGGTGTATTTTACATATATATATATACCTACACATTCGTGCGGACATACATATAGGGATGCTTGATAAGAGGTTTATCGTTGAATTCATCATTCAATTGAAGGAATCTTCCTCAGTATGTGAGATTTCAAAATACTTAAAAGGCACTTTAATTGTGTAAACATATGTAAATGTGCGAACATTACAAATTTATCTATATTGCAGTAAAATGCCCGTATTTAGTAATGCAAAGTTATTACTCCCTCTATTTCACTTTATGTGATTCTTTCCTTTTTAGTGAGTCACAAAAATAATGACATTTTTCTATATTTAGTAACAATTTAACTTTAAAATACATTTTTTACTCTTAATGTGATGATTTATAGGCTATAGCTACACGAATATCTATGGCTTATCTTAGACCACATTCTTGAACTCCGTGCCCAGTTACACACCTTCACATAGATTGGGACAGAAGGAGTATTAAGTTTGATTTGGAGTCCAGAGCATGAAACGAGATCCGAAAAGGGAAAAGAAATACAAACATAAGGAGAACAGTTTATAGGTGACTAACGACCTGTGGATGGCTCATCAAGAATGACGATAGGAGGATCTCCAATCATTGCAATTGCAACTGATAACTTGCGCTTGTTTCCTCCGCTCAAGGCAAAAGATGGTTTATTTGCATGCTTCATCAGGTCAAACTCGAGCATCTTTTGCATAACAACCTGTCAAGATCTACAAGAGTTAAAACCATTTGATGGTCAACAAAGACAACTTAAGCTAACAGACATAAGAAGATATTCACGAGTAGATTATTTTTTGACTAATTTGCAGTCATGAAAGTTTAGCTAAATTATGATAGCATCAAATTCGAATGCACTTTTGGACATATGAAATCAAGAGCGACATACATCTTCCAGATCATACTCTGGTACTCCTTTAATTCTTGCGTAGAGCTCAAGATGTTCTTGGACAGTCAGAAATTCTAGTAAAGCGTCAAACTGAGGACAATATCCAATCTGCACGGAGAAGACATAGAAAGTATATTAGCTATAGATCTAACATTTTTGAGAATGTCCTAGATCCAGCTGTGTTGGTTTTTTCTTTTAATTCATTTTTTTGATAACTAATCTTTGATAGCAAAATGGAACTGACTTCATTATACAAGAAGAAGGATACGTACATGTCTACGAGCAACCTTGGGATCTGCACGTATATCTTTACCAAAAATGAATGCCGTTCCATCACTAGGGTATTCTTCTCCTGCAATAGTAAATTTAAGTGAATATTTGACCTAACGTTGGTTTAATTTTCAAAAGAAATGAAGAAAAGTAGAAGCACAGTAGGATGTAAGCACAATATTTGCAGGTAGGAACAAAATAAGTAGTTTAAAACACAGACATAACTAGTTAGAATGAAATATCCTTCATGTTTTGTTTTAGTAAAAACATGAAATGTTTAAAAAGAAGCATAATTAAAGTACCTGAGGAACTTTAAGAAATTTAAACCAACCAATTACCAAGAGAAACAGATTGTCAATAGCCAAGCTGTTTTCCAGCAATTGATGATATAAATATAAAGTGGTTTTGTAGAGTGTAGACTTTCTCTATTATCACAAAAATGCATATACTCACAGCTGGGCGCAAGACCACACAGAATAACATTATGTAAGAGAGACAACAATCCAAAATAATCGATGGTCTCTTGAGGGGGTTATTCATTGGGACTTTAGATTCAGAAGGAACCTGCATGATTGGGAGATTGAAGAATCACATAATCTGATTCAGTTTTTGTATGGGCTAGCCATTCCTAACAATTTAACTGATGCATGGAGCTGGCGAGAGAGTGGAAATGGATTATTCACCGTTAGCTCTTTCTATAAGAGGTTACTAGTGAGAGAGGAAGGTACTTTCCCCCATGACTCTATTTGGATCCCTAGAGCTTCGAGGAAGGTGTGTTTCTTTGTATGGTTGGCAGCTGAGAGATTTTAACAGCGGAAAATCTGGGAAAGAGGAGGATCACCTACGTTAGTTGGTGCTTTATGTGTAAGAGTGCAGTTGAAAATATAGATCATCTCCTATTGCACCGCAGGTGGCAAATCGGTTATGGTGGGTGATCCTCAATTTGTTTAGGATGCAATGGGTGATGCCGGGCACAGTGAAGGAGGCTTTGCAAAACTCATAGGAGAGGGAAGAGAAGCTCAAGGGTTTGGAGTGTTTACCCCTATAGCAATCATGTGGGTCACTTGGAAAGAGAGAAATAGGAGGGCTTCTGAAGGCGTGGAGCAAGATTTTGTAAAGTTATAGAGTAGTGCTTCGTCTCTAGTTTCGTTTTGGTGTACGTATAAGGTCCCTATTTGTATAGATGATTGGGTCTCTTTTGTTGAGAACCATATGTTAATGTAGGTTCTCTTCTTTTGGTATACATCTTGTATACAGGTTTTTTTCCCCATTTGTTAATAAAATTATTTAACATATAAATAAAATGCTGCAGAACAGATTGTACCAGATAGCATTGACAGAGTTGTTGTCTTTCCTGCTCCATTAGTTCCTAAGAACCCAAAACACTCTCCTTCTTGGACAGAGAAAGTCAGTGAATGGACAGCAGCTTTTGGAACTTGGGATTTCCCTCCGGGATAGACCTGAAAAAGATGCATACATAATTGAACAGAATTAACACTCATTTTTGTTTTTTTTGTAACCGTGGTGTCAAGGCCCGCTTTCACACCTCGACTAATTCCACGGGATACCTGCCCAACTCCCACTAGCAACAGATACCAGGTTACTCTATCCACTAAGGATGTTCAGGCTAGAACCAATGTGAAGAAATCACCTAGTTGTTCTTCTTTCGTCTCTACAGGGATTTGAACTAGAGACCTCATGGTTCTCAACCCACTTCATTGACCACGAGTCCACACCCTTGGGTGTAATTGAACAGAAGCACTCAACTATTTTGATCTACAGGAAAGAGGTTTTCTTTTTGAGATGGAACAGGAAAGAGAAAATTCATACCTTCCGAAGATTACGGAGGTGGATAACTGCATTATCAGTTGAGCCAGACAAAACCCTGTCTCTCTCTGCTTTAACATCTATGTCCTCGTCGAGTTCAGAAGCAACATCCCCTGAGGATGGTCTCAGAAGAGGTTCTGAAAACCCAAAGGAATTAGCATGCCTAGATTTTCCCAAGCTTTTCCACCACTCGTGAATTCTGGAAAGATTTCTTTTTTGTTGAGGCAGGAATTCAAGCCCCAGAGTTAAAAGGAAATACACAATGGCCTGCATTGATGGATTATCCAGAATCAAAAGGTTTTCTAAAACCTAAGAGATCTTAGCAAAGGCTATAAATGAGGTGGTGTACAAAAAGCAAGGAAGAAAATCATAAGAGGGAAGATGAATAACGAAGACACGACGGGCAGTAGTAATGCTAGGAGAAAAACAATTGTTCCTTACAATACATAATACATGTGAATGTGTAAATCACAAAACTTGCATCAACTGATCAAAGACAACAAAAGACCAAGAAGAAATATGACTACCAAATGAAGATCTCAACCGGCAAAACTGCTTGTGCAAAATTTGAGGTCAGCCAATGAATTATTCCATTGTCAGCATGTACAAGCTCAGAGTAGTAGTGATAAAGTAGTCCATGAAGATGGTGGAAATGATTGGCTGTACAGAGTAGCCTTTTTATCTTTTTTTATGCGGTGATAACTAAATCCTCAAGGACCAGTAGCACAGGGTTCCAATTTCGGTGAATAATGGGTCTGTCCCTCTTCCCGTTTCCAAAATATCAGGCTTTTGTCAGCTGGGTTCGAACTCGCAACCAGCAAGGTAACTATTTATGTCAGAAGAGGTAGAAAATGCACCTAATCTTGGCATATTGAAGCATAAATGATACAATCTGGTGGAGATGAATGACACTTGTTTTCAACAAATGAATTGTGTCTCTTTCCATCACACGAGGAGAGAACAGAGGGGATAACTTAAACAAAACCTCTACCAGAAGATATAGCACACATGAACTTTTTTCTTAAGAAGTAGCTACGAGATGATCAAAGATGAAATAAGATATACTTCTTCCAAAGAAAAAAAAATGATCAGGCTTCAATAAAGTTATTAGAGTCGCCAGACCAGATGACTACCTCAGCAGCCAAGTATGATAAGGAAGCACCAGTCACATTCCAGTCAAGTATGTTATCTCTAGATCCATTCTTCATCCCTTGTCTTAAAAGCGCCAATGAAGCTAATCCATCAGCGAAGCAAAATCCCGGTGACAGTCTAAAGAAGTTCTGAAAAGATTGTCCCTCGTTAGTAGGATCACATATGCTACTGAATACAAGAAGAGACATCACTTAAATATAATTAGAAAATGAGTATCTTGAAACGAAACGATATCTTACTTGGCAATCCAACTAAGGCATTTCATTTGTTATTTCCATTGGTGATAGCATACTTAGAGTGGTGTAAATAGGAGGTCTTTTTATCAAGAAAGGGCAGGATGATAGACAAAATGCACAAGTTCTCAAGATCAACTAGTTTCACGAATACTTTTCCGTACATTGATTAGTACTAGGTTTAAATGTTCCATCTTTTTGTTTATCTAGCTTTTCTTCTCCTTGCAGATAATCGATTTAGAACTTGTAAAATACTCGCTCATTGTTCAGTTGTCACCCGAGTAGTCATTCCCTGATCTTACTGCTATCTAGGGAAAATTTCCACGTGACTAATAAAGTAGAGCTTGTAGAGAAAAAATCATTTCAATATTTCAAACTTTGGCATCAGAAGGTTTAAAGGGAGATTTGGAACAATGGTAAAGTTGTTTTTGGGTGACCATTGACCAATAGGATATGGATTCTAGTCGTGGAATCAGCTACTGATGCTTGTGTCAACGTAGGCTGCCTACATCCCCCTTGGGGTGCCAGCCTCCCTAGACCCTGCGTGATATCAGGATGCTTCATGCACCAGGCTGTCCTTTTTTAAATCAAAAGGGTACAAAGATTTAGGAGCTAGAGATCCTACTATCTGCAGTAGCAGTAGCTTAATGCATGGCCAATGACAATTATTAAATAATATTTTTTTAAAAAAAACACTCTAAAGGATGCCCTAAAATTTTAAAGCTAAAACCATACACATAACAAAATATAGTATTTCAGAAAAAGAAATATTTTAGGCCTTCCAACCTTGAGCAGAGAATTTAAGTGTGTTGTAGAATTTATATATCCCATTATAAAGGAAAGAACCATAAGAATGAGGCCAGAGAAAACTTGAATGAGGAGGATGACATTCTGCATGTAAAAACAATATCAGGATCAGCAAAAAAAATAATTCCGATTGGTATCAATGGTATCATGATAAGAAATATTCAACAGCTCAAATCTTCAGATATCCTGCATAACATATACCTGAGCCATGCTGTGCTCGGAAAAGAAGAATGTGAGGCAGTATGTTGATGAAGCAATTGCTAGTCCATATTCAAGAAACAACAGAATTGTTGGGATGAGAGAATCCTTTCCAATAAATTGATCAAGACCTACAGAAACAGTTCTTTTTAAGATTTTGGATAGTGAAAATCGGATTTAAGAAAAAAGGTAATTATGAACAAACAAAAATAATACAACATAATGTGGTATTGAATAGAGAAAAAACAACAATGTCACAAAGTGGATAGAACTAATGAGCTATACTAACGAATGTCCCATATAAGTGATAACCTTCCTCGACAAGGAGGTTTAATCAAGGATAGGAAAAAGAAACATATGATCTGCATAACATAACAACAACATACCCAGTGTAATCCCACATGTGGGGTCTGGGGAGGATGGTGTGTGCGCACTACGCAGCCTTATCCCTACCTTGTGAAGGTAGAAAGGTTGTTTCCGACAGACACTTGGCACGAGTAAACATATCAAAAATCAAGTATGTGAAGCAAATATAATAGCGAAGAAGTCATGCAGAAAACAACTAAGAAGAGAACCAAGTAGCAACAACAAATGATATGATAATTGAAGCAAAGGAAACAACAGGTACTGAACAGAGAACTAGACAAAATTCGACTACCTACCAACATTATACCCTAATCCTCGACCTCCATTTCTTTCTATCTAGAGTCATCTCCTCGGTAAGCTGCAGATGTGCAATGTCCTGTCTAATAACCTCTCCCCAAGACTACTTCGTCCTACCTCTACCTCTCCTGATAACCAGTGATCCGTATAATATATGCTAGAAAATGTAGATGCATTGCAAATTTGTTTAGTTGGTCCAACTTGTATCATGTTGTTAATGCAGAACAACTTCAGGATTTTACTAACTTATTAGTTCTGGCTTAGATAGTTTGTATAGTTAGCCAGAGATTTTTTTGTAAGCTCAAATGCCATATCTTGTAAATCTTGCATCTTCTTGATGTTGTTATTAATACCACTTGTCTTATCAAAAACAATAATATATGCTAGAAAATGAACCTTGGATCTAGCTCAACCCAAAAACTAGCTCATGAGGTGAGGATATCCAAAGACTATATAAGATGACAACAAACCTTACCATCAACAAATGTAGGACTCTAACACCGACCTGCAAGCCCATGATTGAACATGGCTTCATAACTTGCGGTCTAACTCAACCCCCAAAAATAGCTCTACAAGGAGACAATAGACCATACCCTCAACCAATGTGGGACTCTAACATTCTTTTTTGTCATCACAGATCCAACCAGCCAAAGTAACACAGTTTAGATACGATGGAGTAACTATGGGTTTTATCTCAATCTCATGTGAGAGATCGAGTAACTTGGGAATAGTACTGTGAAATGACAAAGATGCTGCGGAAGGAATTATAAGACAGACTTGTAAATGAACTATTTAAGGACAAATGGTAGAGGAGAGTGAATCGAAGTAACAAATCCTTACTCTTCAAACCAACAAAGGATATGAAAGAGGATATTAACTAACTGAAGACATATGTATCCCGAATCACAAAGTTAGAAAGAAATCGAGATCCACAACAATGCATGACAATTATGGATTCCAACTTTTCTATTTTTTCTTTCATCAAATATGATCTACTACTATTATTTATTACTTGATCAAAACTAGGGATAAACCTGTTAATTAGACCCATCAGGTATTTCAAATTTTCACCTAAGGTCTTTAATCTAAAAATGATATATCATAAATGAAATGGCTCTTTGAAATATTTTCACAGTGCATGGTAGGAGAAATCTGAAACTTCTCCACAAGAATCTCATAAAAAATGCAATCTACAACAGAAATAGTACAATCTATGAAGAGAATAGTAACAATTTAAGCAACGTTAAGCTTTGGCAAAATTCTTTTTGAACTTTTAAGAGCTAAATGAAGAAGTCTTGACAATCAATCATTTAAAGTGAACTCCTTTATGTATAGACAGATGGGTCGGACTGCAGCATACCAAATATCCAAAAAAGAACTAACGCGAATGATGAAGGAAATAAGAAGCTGATGAAATCCCATATATATGTGGAAGCCCAATATGAGAGTATGGACACCTGCAGAATATGGGAACATGAAAGCATCATTAAGAAAGCAATTCTAAAAATGAGGGATAGACTTAGACATGTCAAAGAGAGAGCTACTATACCCCACTGATTAGCTGTTGATGCTTAGCTTTCACTTCACGTTCCTACAGAAAAAAAACAAAAATGAATACGATTGGTTTCCAGCCAACAGAGTGGTTATACTTGGCAACTCAAACAAATTGCAGAAATCATTCCTCCAAGGATGAAATAACATCCAGAACAACTGAACACACCAATTATGGATGAGCACCATTGTTATGTCTTATTTCTTATGTGTGAGAACGTTAGAATATCAAGAGAAAATGAGTTCAGATCACATGTCTAGAATCATTGTACTTTAAAAGGGGCATCCCGTGCACTAAGCTCCCACTATTCGCGGGGTCCAAGAAAGGTCCAGACCACAAATGCAGCCTTACCCTGCATTTTTGCGAGTAGCTTTTTCCACAGCTCAAACCCATTACGCCAAGGGTCCCCTATCATTGTACTTGAATAAAGAAACTAATATAAAATATTCTACTGGATACCTTAAGATGCTCTCTATTTAATCATAGAAAAACCTTCTTAATATAGAGACTCATTATTTCCTAGCCTAATACTTCTATACAAGGAGCACCTTTTGAACATTATTGTTTTAATAAGGCAGCACCTCTAATTACTTCACAAAAGATTCTCTTCCTCCGAATCCCTCCCAATTCAAAGAGGAAGGTACATTCAGACCCAGACTTTCCAGCAACACTACTTACAATTATTTGATACTGAGCTCTTTTAATTTTCATCAGTCAAAGTTAGATCCACCTGGTGGGATCAAGAACACCTATTGTAACACCCCGTATCTGAAACAGACCAAAAATGCAGATTTTGAGAAGTTGCAGGTGCAACTTACGGTCACCATCCACGGACCGTAGGTCAAACCACGGCCCGTGCTGGTGGTCCGTGGTTCACCACTGAAACCCATCCCAA
>JAJOOO010004784.1:0-12286 GCA_029582685.1 Solanum piurae | reverse complement strand
TACAACTGATATATAATTAAATGCAACATTATTTTTGGCCAGTATTGAATTAATTAGATTGCATGTGGCCAATATTTTGATGTCGTAAGCCCATACCGACGTTGCTATTTTTGATATGTTGCATGTGACCTATATTTAATTGTTGTAATAGGATTTTGCTATTTTCATATGTTGATTATGTATTTTAAATCGTTCAGTATGTCAAAATTACCTTAATATATATAAATAAATAAATAAGATATGGTGATTAAACATTTCTAACGTCAATTGATTAGATTAAAGATTCAAATAGTTTTGAAAAAGTAAGTGAAAGTACTAATTTTCTTGATGAAGTAAGGTGGGGTAAACCAACAAAAATGTAAAATGAGATCGGATCACAAAAAAAGGAGTAAAAACAAACAAACAAAGTCAAAGAAATAATAAGAACATTATGAAGAGAACAACATAGAGACAACAAAGAGCAAAACTTTTTGTTTTCATACTTTCTCCGTTTTATATTCCCTACCATTTAAAAAATTATAAAAATCCTCTCTCGGATACATCTCTATCCCTTCTCGTATATATTTCTCTCATTAGATAACGTATCATTTACAATGTATCGGACAATCAAGAAATGTATCCGAGAGCAATTAAAAATCCGAAATTTTTGCAATTGATGAAACTTCTGAAATAAAATGTAATTAGCCCCCAAATATATGAGATTTTTGTACTTTATACTATAAAAAAAGGTTATAAAATGAGATGGGAATTGGTATTATATACAAAAAAAAGTTTGCTAAATAACCACCGGAATGAAATGGGGTTCACACTGTTTCTCGGTGGGTCAGCCCGTACAAGGCCCAAACACAGTTCCAATATCTTGCTAATTGGACTCAAACCATTGGAGCAAACAATCTCAGCCCACAGGCATGCAATTATTAGGAAGATAATGGAATTCTTACCTAAATGAATTTTTTTCAGATTAATTATTAATCTTTTTTTTGATACTTTTTATTTAGAGCAACTTTCACATATAGCAAACATAAAAATCATATTTGTATGTTATAGCTATAGTTTGCATAATTGCGCTCCATAGCAAACATAAATATGTATATTTCGCTATACATATACAAAAGAAAGTAGTTGTATAATCTGTTTCGGTATACATATACAAAAGATCAATTATATAATATGTGTTTGTATAAATAGAGAAAAACAAAAGAAAATTGGGTAGGAGAAAATCGTATTTGTATAATCATAAGTGTATAGGACGAAAATATATACATTTGTATTTGTATATACAATTTTCTCTCGCTTTGTACAAACACAAATGCAATGTATACATTTGTTTTTGTTTAAAGTGAGCGAGGCTAGTGAGAGTGGCAAGCGAAATCTGGGAGAGGGGAGAGAGGGGAATGAAAATATATGTATATATACAATTTTCTCTCGCTTTATACAAACACAAACGCATTTTATACATTTGTGTTTGTATAAAAGCGAGAGAGGTGAGGGAGACTACCAGCGAGAACGAGAGTGGCGAGCGAGATTCACCAGGAGAAAGGCGAAATAGCAACAGTTTGCTATGGGGTACAATTAAATCAAACTATGGTTATAACATTTAATTTGAATTAATAATTTGCTATTATATACAATTTTCCCTATTATTTATTACCGTCTATAGCCTATATTTACTTTTAAGATACACTATATGGTGATTTTTTTAAAAGTAAACTATTAATACTACATTTGGTAATTAGTCAAACTATTGTTGTTTGATAATTAGGGCTGTACGACTATTTCTAAAATTTCCGCATTTAATCAAAACTTCTATAAATCTTGTTAAACATATGAAGTTCAATCATATGAAACTTTAGTCATTGTCTCGAAAATTAGACATATTGTCCTAATCAAAGTTTTATTTAGTTTCAAAACTCTTAATTATTATTTTGAAAATTAAAAATGGCAATTATGTCCCTTGTGCAATCTGTTTTTAAAAGGTCAAAATTGATCAACATTTGAGTAGAATCTTTGATCTTTTATGATTATATAAATTAATTAGAATGATCCTTTACAAAGTATATATATATGCTATTAATCGTAAATCTTAAAAGTTTCATGCATACGAAGCTTAAAAATAAATCCGCATATAAAATTTATCCATCTTATTTGGTACAATCATTTCCAAATTCCAATACGTATATAGTGAATCAATGATATATTTGTGGGCTCAAAGCTGATCCCAATACTTGTTTCTTAATTTTGTTGATTAGTAATACAACATTATCCATATCTTGTGCTACACTTCTGGCAATATAGCCTTGTGCATCAGATGTATTTTGACAACTTTTGATACTTTTTAGGGCTTCATCAATTTGTTTGATAACATCTTTAAATTGACCATTTTGGTAATTCGTAATTGCCAGTTTAAGATTACTTTCGGCATCGCCAAATCTAAATTCACAATACATGACCTCCTCAATTGCTAAATATTGTTTTATACCTTCGATACCACCTATCACCGATTGAAGAGAGGACACGATATCATCGTTAGCCAAGGGTAATTTAGGAATGAATGAGAAAATTAATAGTGAAATGAATGTCACAATGGAAGTTGTACCAAATAGAGATACTGCCATTATTTTGTGATTCTCTTTTTTCTTTTTTTCTTTTCTTTTTTGTGTTTTTTTTTCTCTTTGTTAGATTGTAAGAAGCTTATGTTTATATATATGATTTTTTTAGTGGTTATAAGTTGAATTTGAGATGTTATATCTATATTAATTGGGATGTTTCAATAAGTGTGGTATTTAATGATAAAACTACATCTAATCCGAGCTTATAAATCACTTTTTTTTCTGTTACAAATTATAATGTTGAATGTATTGGTTGCATACAATATAAGTGCAATGTATTTTGTCATTGAACACGTTCATTTATGAAGATCTTTTTGTTGCTGCAATACTCACTTCGGTCAATATGGAGTCCGGAACCTAAATAAGCCATAAAAAAGATAAAAGTGACCAAAATAAGTCACTATTCTAGTAAGTAACTAAAATAGGCTTAGTGAAAGAAAAAATTCCGTTTATATAGGGGGCGGACCCACATGGAGGTTTTCGGGTGCTCGAACACCCATTAACCTCGTATCGAACTATATACGCTTATATAGAAATTAAGAGAAAATCGTATAAAACTAAAGGTGAGCACCCATGCAACAAACAATTTAGTTGGCGTGTTGGTTGAAAGTGGGTGCTCAAGGTTTACATTTTGCTTCTCAGCCCGAGCTCGAATCCCTCTAAACACATTATTTCCGTTCTACCTTTTCAACTCTTCTCTTTCTACCTTTTAATTTCCAATTACACTTTTTTTTATTTATTTATTCATTTATTTATTTTTGTCCTTAATCTATTTTTCCTTTCACATTGTCCCGCTAACTTTTCTTAAATTAAATTTTATACAAAAGTTGCAAAATTCCTTCTCCCTTTTTCAATATATTTTTATTCTAATTTTTTTATTAATTTTTTTTCGCTATCGTATTTAAATATCATTTTTATGACCAGTGTTAAATTTGTGCATTTATATTTTGTGATTGATAGTTAAAGAAGCAACCACGATCTTAGAATCTTGAAGCGGCCACTGCTCATGTCTATTATGCAACTTAATCATGATTTTCCATGTTTATTTACTTTTTCTTTCTCGTCAATCTAATTAGGAAAAATGAAAAGGGAAGGGAAAAATATTATGTTCTAGAGCCTTCATTTAAGTTCTCCAATTCAAAAGCAAAAAAATCTTCCTTCTCGTTGGTTTGCCTTTTTGGTAATTGTTTTATTAAGAAAATATATTTAGACTGGTTTAAGAGTCGCCACTTAATTTTTAAGAAAAATCAAGAAAACTCTTGTTTTCAAAAGATCAAAACAGAAATCTAATGAAAATATTCAAAGGGGGGTTCGGGGGTTCTTATTAACATTCTAGGAAGGTTTTAAAAGCACCTAGAATGTCCACTAATGTGGTTATCCGACGATTAATTATTTTGGCTAAAATAATTTTTTACTTGGCTTGAATTGCAAAACCGAACTATTTTTATAGGTAGGATCACTTTAAGGGAGAAAGAAAAAATATTTAAGATACTCCTAAGTACAATAGTTTACAAAATTATATTTTTAGATCAAATAAAGCGAGTTCTTAATTAGTTAATTTTTTATATTTTTTTTAAAAAATTGGTTCAGAATGGCTATCTTTCGGGGAATTAAATTGTCGTAACCTTAAGACTAACAAAAATAATAACATATAAACAAATATGAACCAATAAAGTAAAGAGGGAAATTTGGGCCCAAGTCTGGTTTACTGTTCGCCTGGACCAGTACTTAGGCCTAATCTCGTTTCGGGCCGAAGGCCCATTCAAATCATCTGCACCTGTCTTAGTCTAACATAATGAAAATATTGTTCTTTGGGCCTTAGGCCCAATTTTTCCACCTGTCCTAAATTCTAACAAAATAATAGCAAAAGTGGGCTTAGGCCCAAAAGTAACAAAATACAATTGGAATTAAGAGTGGGCCTTTGGCCCAATCTTTTCAACTTCTCGATCTATTGCTTCTTTCAACTTCGGGACCTGTACGTCGACTTTTAATGACCGGCTGACTCGAATAAAGGATTGGGCCTCCGTGGCCCTTGGAAAATACAAGGATACAGTCCACGAGGACTCGGGCAGATTTTACATGCATTAAAAGAGGCAAAAAATTAGAATACGATCTGACCAAGATGGAAAGCATAAAGAATATGTCAAGTTTTACACAGAGGAGTGATGAGATACATATATTTATCACATAATCCAAATTTAAAAGACATCATGCAAGGACAAGCAAGAAACTTTAATTGTCAAAGTCTGTAACGCTTTTAGGAAAATAATTGAGTAAAAGTCGAGCTGGCAAGGAAATCTACAAAGATTGCCAACATATACATGAACTAGAGAGACCAAAGTCACAAGCTGAAAGATAAAACAATGGAGGAAAAGTCACATGCTGCTCTTTAAAGAAAGCTAACCATTTTGGCATAACAAAATTGATACAGAGAGCACTCAAACAAGACCATTCTAGAGATCAAGCTATCCTGGGCGAAAATTTAAACATGCTTGCAACAAGATCACATATGATTCGTCTATACTTAGTGAAACGTGGATCATGAAAAATCGTTCTAAAAAAATAAAATATCGAAGCAGACTCGAAACCAAAACGAGCAGATAATAAGCTAGCATTCGAAAGATATCAGACTGTGAAGTAATGTAATTGAAGGGACAAAGAAAGTGATGATAAGATGCACAGACATCCTAACAGTGACTTTAACAAATCAATAAATGAGAAAACGAACTCAGTAGGCTAGGAGGAGCAATATTTCGGATCATATGAACAGGATTTTCTAACTAAAATTGATATCGATTTCGCCTGGTTCCAACATGAAACAACTAAGAGAAAGTGACAACACATGAGCAAGAAATAACACTTTAAAGTTAATGATCCACTAAGACAAAATAACAACACCAATTCATATTTTTTGAAAGAAAAAAGAAGAAAAGAAATGCCATTAGGAGTTAAAACAATTTGAACTTTCACGCAAGGCAACTTCACAATAAGGAGGCTTGTTAAAAACTTCGTTCGTCTATGAATAACAACATGAATAACCCAAACATAAATTATCACAGATTTGTCGTCCAAATAAATCGAAACGATCCGACAATGCCGACTTTCAAAATACTCCCAATGATCATGGAATAAATAGCACGTCAAGGAAAGATAAGAAAAAGAAGAAGAAGCATGAACCAAAATGATATTTACCTTTTGAAGTGCAGCGAAATGGGATGCGATGAGCAAAACAACGACCTTCACTACACCGACACTCAAACACAAGCAACAAATCAGAAGGTTTGGACAGTGATATCTAACTCAAACACTTAAAGAAAACAGGTATCTCTTCTGTTTTTCCTTGAAGTGTATTTAGTGTTTTAACTATTTTGCTTAAGCTGTTTTCTTTGTGTTTTTCGCTCAAGGAAAAAATCCAACTCCAAAAATCTCCAATAATTTCTCTCACCCCATACAAAGAAGAAGAGGGGGAATTTATAGGGGGAAACTAGGGTTCGAGTTTTGGGGGGAAACGGATTGGAAAAACGGATAAGACAAGACCCAATTCAAAATTCAAACACCATAAATTCTTTCACCAATTTAGGGAAACATCTTTCTCTAAAAAAAAAACCTCATTCCGGAAGAGGAAAGGAGCAGGCAGCAAGCTGAAAGTGACGGGAAGGAGAAAACAAAATTACAGAGTACTGTACGCGCCTAAGTCGCTGCTCTGTCTGTGTACGTTGTGGACGTTCTGGGAGCTGCTGTTAAAGGATTGTTGGGTTCTTTTGAGAATAGAAGAATGGGCCGGGTTGGGTCATAATTTGGTGGGCTGCTCAAATAATGTATTGGGTCGGTGGGAATGTTGTTGGAAAAAGAAGTGGATCGGCTGGTGCACTATTGGAATTGGAGTGGAATTGTTGATATTGAATGGGAAAAGGGAATTTGTAAGTGGGCTGGAATGTATGTTTGTATGTACTGCTGTACGTATATGTATTGTGAGCTGGGAATTTGGGAAATGCTGGAAAAATAAAGGGTGGGGTCGGTTGGAAGGGAATTAGAAAAATTAGCCAATTCGATTTAGTTAAGATAGATTCGGCTAGTAATTAAATAAGACAAATTGATATTAATTAATTAACGAGCTTCGTAATCCTAACGAAATAAAATAATTAATCTTAATTATAAGCTAATTAATTTAACCATATAAACGATTACTCAAACCAAACTAATTGACAAAATATTTAACCAAAACTAAAATCTTTTTGAGACGATCTTTGAATAATCATGAAAATAGAATAATTATATACATAATTATGTAGAACATATATATTATCAAAAAATTATAAAAAGTGACAAAACCAGTTAAAATAACTTTAAAGTATTTTGAATGTTAGAGAGTAAATTATTTCAAATCATTTGGATTTAAGAAACTCAAAAATTAATGATTATCGGGGAGGGTCAAAATTGGGTGTCAACAGTAATAACAATCGTACGTGAAGGTATATTGTTCCTCCTCTTTTTTTTTCTTGAACCAATTCAAAGAACTTTGATTGACTATTGAATTTTAAAAAAAAACACTCTTGTTTAGAAATTTTAGCTTGCAATTACGCTCTTTGGTTAATACAAGTTTATATAAAAAATAGTGAGCACTCATAACCGTAAAATCCTGGATTCGCCACTGCGTTTATGCAATATTCCAAACGTTTTCCGTTAGTCTCATAACATGTATATTTTAATATATAATGAAACTATTTTTTACACCTTGTAAAACAAAACAATTTCTTACACTTTGTAAAGTGTAAGAAACTTACACTTTGTAACGTGTAGTTTTCTTACACTTTGTAAAGTGGAAGTTTTTCTTACACAAAGTGGAAGAAAAAATTATGTTTACAAAGAGGAATATTTTTCACGTTTTGCATTAAATTGTATCTCTTTATGAAGTTTTTGCAGTGTTTGTCATACAATTTTATTGATTTGACATACCATTAAAACATAAAAAATTATTACATTATGTTTTTTTATTTTTTTTATTCTGAAAACTCCTCCAAGCTCTATTTAAGGATGTTCAAACATAGTACCTTCAACATCTTTAGTCTTCTATTTTTCTTCATTTCAATCACAACAAAAATGTCTTCTAAGCCAAAAGTTAGAGTTTCGATTTATTGGAATGGCGAAATCATACATGACGAAAATATCGTTAATTATAATTGTCTTTTCAAATACAATGCTAAATATTTAATTAATGTCCGATATCATAAATTTCTTTCATCAATTTATAAAAGAATGGGTATAAATAGTACTGATTATAATTTGATTATAGTCGGAAAATACCTTACTTCATTTTTGTCACAAGGACAAGTAATTTTTGGAAAGTGGATTATCTATAGTGACGAATCGTTGACCGACATTTTTGAGGGTTCCAAATGACTACATAGATCAAATCAAGTTAACACTTATTATACATAATATAATAATTTTTTCCTTAAATAGAGCTTGGAGGAATTTTCAGAATAAAAAAATAAAAAAACACAATGTAATAATTTTTTTCGTTTTTATGATATGTCAAATCAATATAATTGTATGACAAACACTGCAAAAGCTTTATAAAAAAATACAATTAATGCAAAACGTGAAAAATACTCCTCTTTGTAAAACATAATTTTTTCTTCCACTTTATAAAGTATAAGAAAAACTTCCACTTTACAAAGTGTAAGAAATAGTTCTGTTATATATTAAAATATGCACGTTATGAGACTTACGAAAAACGTTTGGAATATTTCATAAAACGGAATTTTTTTTCTTCCACTAAGCCTATTTTAGTTACTTACTAGAATAGTAGCTTATTTTGGTCACTTTTATCTTTTTATGGCTTATTTAGGTTCCGAACTCATTAATATGAGATGATGTTTTTAGTTTAAGAGATATTTTTTTTTAAATTATTTCACACATGGAAAGTAAAAAATATTTCCACTAAATTATCTTTAATTAAAATTTTGGAATACTATCATTAATAGTTTTTTTTCTTTGATTCATATATATATATTTTTCTTAACTCAAATCCACGACCTTAAGATTAGATGTAGAGGGTGTTAATTGCCACGTGAGCAAATCCGTCTTTTCATTTGATATATTATATATATATATTCATAATTTAAAAATATTGTTTTGTATATAAAATTATAAAAATAGATAAAGAAGTTAAAACTTAATACGAGTTATAACCCATTTGTTGGGTTGATTTACACAAATCACCCACACATCTATTTAAGAATTAATATTACTGCTTTTAAATATATATTTTTTAATTACTACTAGTAAAGTTTTAATTATATTTATTAACAGATTAATATTAATTTATAAATTAATTAATTATAATTAATAGGTGAAAGAAACAATTGTTGATTAATGAGAGAGAATCAAACTTGAAGTTGGTAATTATCGATTGCAATATTCAAGGATTTTCTAAAGTTATAGTAATTATCAATTTCTTAACACACTCCACCCCATCCCCACCCCCACTCCGTCTTCTAATTATTCAGACTCTGATTCCGATTTTATAAGCGAAAAAAAGAAGTGTTAACCAGGGAGAGTCTACGAAACCCTCAAAAAAAGATTGTTACTCTATTTTCTGTTTTTATTTTTTTTATATTTAACAAATGTTATATTCGGTAAGTATTTTACTGTTAAAACTTGAAATATATAAAAAAAATAATGTCATAACAAGCTAGTAATAATAAATAGTCTTATATAGGTTAATCATAACAAGTATACCATATGTATAAGCACTGATGCGAAAAATAATAAAGATTATGTGGGTTTAATATAAAAATATAACTACAACGTGGATGTATATATTTTTGTTGGCGTGAAAGTTGATCCCAATTATATATACCTCACTTGTTAATCTTGCGAACTTGTTCCTTAATTTTGTTGACAAATAATTGAAGATCAACAAGTTCTTGAGTGAGCATAATCTTTGCTTCAGGTGATTGTTGACAAGCTTTGATATAGTGTTGGGCATCTTTAATTTGTTCGATTATAATATCTTTGGACTGACCATCATTGTATTTCTCAAGTGCCGATGCAAGATATCTTGCAGCATAATCTCCCAAAAATATGCTACAATCCGTCATGTCATTACCAGAAAATTCATTTGATAATCCTTGCGCATTATTTGACGCTGTTCGAAGGGAGGATTCAATATCATCATCAGCCAAAAGGTAAATGAGGAATCAATGTGAAAATTAATAGTGAAATGCATGTCGCCATATAAAATGTTCCAAACTGAGATACTGCCATTTTTTAAAATTATTTTGATCACGAGTTTATGTATAATTTTTTTATTTTCACAGATATTTGTGGCTTATCTTTATCAGTTTAATACATCTAATCTAAGCTTAGAAACAATTTTCTCTGTTACAAACTATAATTAATTGTTGAGTATTTTGGTTGCGTGCAATGTTATTGGTCATAGATTACATGCATTTATTACCTATTATGTTTGTTGCAATAACCGTACGTCTTTAATCGTGTCTTAGTCTAATGTGTTTTATTATTGATAATACTCCTCTCGTCTATATTAAGTGAATTGCATGAAATTTTTTTTTGATAGTTGAAAATATGGGAATTTATCAAAGTTCAAGAGATAAAAGTTACAAATAGGTTGAATTAGAAAGACTTTACGTTAGATAAGAAGTTTTTTAAGAATGGATTAATTTCATTCTTATAAATTCTCAAATACTGCATAATTTTTACACATTGTTTTTATAAGATCACACTTACGTTTGAATAATTATGAGCACAATATAAATATATATGAAATTTACATTAATAATCTAAAGTTGAATAAAAATCAAGAACAAAACAAATCAAGCAAATTATTGCATGTAGTACACTTGAAGAGACCAAAGAGAAGCATCAAAAGAAAAAAAAAATTGAAGACACGACAAATATATAAAACACACATTTTTTCTTCTTATGTACAAAATTGAGTAATCTTCAACTTAATTAATCCCATATGGAAGGGTCTTAATTAATTGATCAGAAAGGTATTTTATCAGAGATATAGTGGAAGAATTGAAAAGGAGCATTCACTAGACCAAGTGCCATTTCTACCAACACAGTCACACAAAAGCAACAGGGGCATATGCAAGTCAAAATCAACCTGCACCATCACCAAAATTATAGAATACTTTTACATTTAATTAACATCATATATATATAAGCTACTTGGGATTAAGTCAGACTAATAAGCACTCTTAAATTGATTAGCAGTTCACAACTTTTTGTGCAAAAATATAAAACTTTACTTGGATGGCCACGATATAAATTCTCCCACAAATTAATCTTACACTAGTTAATAGTCGTGACTTGTGTCCATGTGTTTAATATGAAAAACAAAAGTAAATACATAAAATCGTTCTATGGTTTTTCCTATAAGTTGAGGAGGATTCAAGATTTGAAATTTATGGATTCTTAATAATTCTAATTTACAAAAGAAAACTTCTTTATATGTGCCCAAGGGGAATCAAACCCTCGTATAGAAGGCCAACTAAGCTTAAGTGGGTTCCTTCACCAGCGTTGGACCAAGTGACTGCTTTGTTATTGGGTTCCTGTTAAAGAATGACAAAAGTTCCACATTAGTGGTTAATGGGATGGGTGGACTCCTTATAAGGCTTGGACAATCCTTCTTCTTTTGAGCTAGCTTTTAGGGTGTAAGTTAGGCCTAAGACCTAATTTAACATGGTATCAGAGCAGGGCCCATCTCACCCAATGTTGAGGGCCCAAAATCAAAATTGCCCACGCACCAGACGCTAAGCACTGGGTGTGAGGTGGGGTGTTAAAGAATGACAAAAGTCACATTAACGATTAATGAAATGAGTGGGCTCCTTATAAGACTTGGACAATCCTCCTTCTTCGCCCCCAATACTTTAGATCTGCCTCTGCCGGTAGTTAGACACTTCTAGGAGAAAAGAGTTTTGACCGATGTTTTTCAATGAGTTTGTTAAGAATCTCCATTAATGGGAGAATTGAAAGAAGGAGAACTGAAGAACTGAAAACTGTAATTCTTCATTCTATCTACAATGTACCAGAGTAATACATTTATACAATAGCTTGGCTATATACTAACTACCACTGATTCTAGAACCTTCTATATCTAACAACTTTCTATAACTAACTAACAACTTGCCCTTTATACAATTAATTATTTACACGTGCTCAACACTCCCCCTCAAGCTGAGAATTGAAAAATATATTTTTCATTCCAAGCTTGTCAATCAGTGCTTCATGTTGAGGTTTGCATAGTCCTTTTGTTAGTAGATCAGCCTGTTGCTCTTTAGTTCCTATATGATGTGTCTGTACAAGTCCCTCCAGAATTTTTTCCCTTACAAAATGACAATCTATGTCAAAATGCTTTGTTCTCTCATGAAAGATAGGATGTGCAGCTATCTGTATAGCCGCCTTGCTATCACAGAAGAGCTTTATAGGCAGTTTTACTTCTATTCCCAGCTCCTTGAACAGGCCTTTAAGCCATACTATTTCAGCTACTGTGGCAGCCATGCTTCTGAACTCTGCTTCTGCAGAACTTCTTGACACTGTACTTTGTTTCTTTGACTTCCAAGAGATCATTGCATTGCCAAACTTTATTGCATACCCTGTTACTGATTTTCGTGACTCCACACAAGCTCCCCAGTCAGAATCAC
>JAJOOO010004783.1:0-23896 GCA_029582685.1 Solanum piurae | reverse complement strand
TATATTAATATTTGAACCCTAACAAAATTGATTGACGGCTCAATGATAAGAAAGGGGGCCATGAAAATGCTTAATTTCTACACTAGTGTTCTGGGTTCGGAAATATAAAAAGGATAACAGAATCATCTTAGCACTGAACAAGAGAAAACACCAAATATTATTACACTAATCAGAAATCATACATGACATGATCTCTGATTATAAGTTAAGCCACAATAACTGAAGCACACAGTAACATATAAGTACATAACATAACAGCACATCAAGTAGTCTTGAGTCTTCATTCTTCATTCTTCAAGGTAGTGTGTAAGCTGCAAAACAGGACAAGATAACGTTTAAATAATCAGTATAAATATGAAACAAATTTTACGATAATTAAGAACATACGTCCACATTTGAAGCCAACAGGACGATTAGCAAGGTTGCAACGTTTAGGAATAGTTATTGCAACTTCAGGATTGGCTCCAGAGAGCTTAGCTGTATTTGAGAGCATAACAGCACAAAGACATTTCGGGTTTTTCCCCAATTTTTGTATCTGTAAACAACAGCTCCTGGAAACAGATGCATTCTCATCAGATGCTGCTTCTGCACATGGAATCAACTTCATAGCTTCCATATCCGGAGAATTTCTCCCGCATTCACCTGCTCCATTAGCTCCAGCAATGCTTAATAGTACAACAAATCCGATAACACATAACAAGTACTTATTCATTGTTGCAAGTATTTTTCTTTGTTGTTACCGTTCCATGATGTTAATTTATATAACAAAATGTCATAGTGGGAGAGAGGCACATACTCTATTGTAGGTGCTTTGTCAAAAGCATGTTCATTAATATCATCATTGCCATCATTTGAGATGCATTAAGAGGTGCTTACTTTAAAAAAACATAACACTTGAAGATAATTTCAATTATATATATAACTAGTGACTCAAATGCTTACACCATTACCATATAAAGTAGACTAAACAATAGAGGTTCATCATTTAGTAGGAAATTAAATACTCACCACTATAACAAGAAAAAAACAAAAAAAATCGCCGCTGCCGGGGATCGAACCCGGGTCACCCGCGTGACAGGCGGGAATACTTACCACTATACTACAACGACATGTTTGTTCAACTTCTATTGAGTATATATTACATCATGTTTATTTAGTTTTTTTTATATTGCATTTGGGTTTGATCTTTACTAATGGTGGTAGTTTATAGCTCACTGTTTCTACATTGTAATGACGTGCTTGCTATTATGAAAAAAAAAAAAAAAACTTACTGGTTGAAAGGGAAATTGACTAATGGGCTACTTCATAATTTGGATAATGATATACCTATAAAAACAACAATAATAACATATCTAATGGAGTCTGAAGAGAATGATGTGTACGCAGTCTTATGCAGAAGTGAACAATATTGTCAACAAATAATATAATAATCAAAACAAGATAATAAATAATAATAATAATAAAAATGAAATCTCACGTTTTAAAAATGAGAACTTAGATGTTAATTTGTCTGACATTGAAAGTTTGATCGATAAAATTAGTAGTTCTTGATAAATACAGATTTCATGGAGGAGTATATTTACTAATAAACTTTAATTTGGTGCAATGCTTTAATGTAAATCAGTAACAGTAGTTATTGGTGCTATGTCGACCACAACAACAATAATTATGATAGATAAGATCCCTCTATTATGAAAAACTAGGGATGAAACTAAAAGGAAATAAAATGGAAGAAATATGTTTTTTTTCTTCTTATAGATTCTAATCTAAATAAATTTTTTATAGATATTCTACAACTTACATAGATCCTAGGTTAGAAGGAGAGTAAATTTTCTATAAAATATTCCTACACTAAAAGGAAGATAAAGCAAAAAAGTAATACTATTGTATACGAAAGCAATCGAATCGCCGAGGACGAAATATGTGACCTGTGTTATTGATACTACTTAATATCTTAAAATTGTAAGCAGACTCTTCTATATTCCTATTTAACTGAGCTAGCGTTTGATCACAATTTTTAAAATATTTTTAGCAAATTAATTTTGGATGAAGTTTTATTATGTGTTTAGCCATAGATTTTGGAAGAAATATTCGACTTTTAATAAAAATAGGATTTATACCACTAGTTTTAATTAAAATTATTAAAAGTACCTATAAGTTTGTATTATCATTTTATAATGAAAATATTTTGTAAAAAGTCATGACAATGAACATAGTTAATATGAATTTAAAAAAAGTGGAAGAAAACAAAAAGAAAATATCATTGATTTGTATACCAAAGACTACTATTACTACTTGTAATTAGAAGTGGCCGCTTCGAAGAGCAAGCTTAGATAAAAATTATATAAAATATGTATATAATGGTACAAATTTTGTACAACAAACTATGAATGAAATTTAGTCCAAAATTATAAATAATACGCGTTTCTATAAAATATAAAAATGTGGGGTAGTTTTTAAATTTTTTAAAATTCTCCAAGTAATTTTTTTTTAGAACTTGAAAACTTGGAATGTTTGTCAAATATATTTGCCAAGTATTGACAAATTATATAACCAACACTAATTCTCAAAATTTTCCTAATTTTTATTCGAATATATATAGCCAAACCGGCCTGCGTCATAAATATAAATGTACAAATTAGAAGTGACGAGGTAATTAGGCCTAGTATTCCTTAAATTTAGGGGTGTATAGGTCAAATTGAAAAGTAAATTAAAGAGAAAAAAAATGATTTATGATCTGATTTGATTAATTTGGCATTGAAAAAAATCGATCACTCTTAATATAATTTGGTATTAATAATAGGAAAAATCAAATCGAACCCAAATTAAATAAATTTTTCAATACATAAAAAAATATTAATTATAATATACTTTGATGATATATTTTAAACTATTTTATAATTTTCTGTGTTTCGGAGAATCTTAATAGCTTAGTTGGTTGGTTACCTAAACTCCACCTTGTTGGTGAGAGTTTGATTCTCCATATTATAATCTCTGTTATACCGTAATTTTACTAACCTTTAGAAAAATTACTTTTTGAAATGTTCTAAGTATAAAACAATTTGAGAAAAATACTTTGACAAGAGTCGCAACTTAATTTTTTAAAGAAATTAAGAAAACTTATAATTTTCAAAGATTTAAACAGAAAAAATCATTTGAAAATATCAAAGAGGGTTCGGAGTTCAATTTACACTTCGAGAAGGGTTTAAGCATTTGACTAACATGCGATTGATCGGCGATTTGACTTTAAAATGATTTTGACTAATTTTGAGAAAATAATTTGACATAAATTTTTTTTTGCAACATTTGATTAATTTTGAGAAAATAGTTAAAAAGAACAATTTTTAATTTTTTAAGAAAATTGAACCTTGATTGAAATATTTGAATTAATTTGCAAGCAATTTGAATTTTGGCAAATCTAGGTTAATTAAAATTTTATTTGAATCTCTTAAAAAATGACAATTTAGACCCATTTAATCAATTAAAGCATGAAAACTATTTTAAATTATAATCGAAGATTAAGTAAAAGTTTTCCATAAAAAGTATAAGAGTTGATAAAAATGAAATTTTGTTAAAGTAAACTAACATAACAGATACGGTTCATCTTTTGGGGTATTTAATTAAGTTGGTTAACAAATTTAAAAGTTAGAGTTGGATAAAACAATAAATAATCATAATTGAATAATTAAAGAGCAAGGGAGAAATTGAATTTGGGCCTCCTTTTGGGCCAATTTCGCTGGAAGAACCATGTATACAGCCAGTGTATACTTTGCATACGGGTCGTATTTTGACCCATTTTTTTGTATATCGGACTGTATACCAAGTGTATACAATCCTCTTTGACGCCTTCAACCTGTATTTTCATTTTAATCCTGTAGTTGTTGGGCTGGACCGTATATCCGTGTATAAAAGCTGTATCAAGCTGTTTTTTTTCAGCTTTTCAGAATCTGTAAATTTAATTCCCAGCCCCTATACTGCGTGTGACCTGTTCGTCGTCTATTTTAGACTCGATTAAGGGAAACATAATCCCCGAAATGCAAGGATAGGAGTGGAGTCCCCATGGACTCAAGTGGCATTCACATATAACGGAAGAAAAAAGAAATATATTAGTACGAGTTCAAAGAAAAGCTTCCATGACATAAGAAATAACCATTTTTACTTGGGATGGTAAAGAAGATAAAATAAATTCAAGTAAAGGAATTTGAAACCAATGAACAAATAAGACAACTCTCGAGCATAACTATTCAGAACTTAAAATCAAAATCACATGTCCACTTTAAATACTTCCCTTTCCTAGATAACAAAGAACATAAATAACATCAAATATAAACCTTTTTAAGCTCAAATAACATCAAGAGATAGATGTGTTTAACGTACCGAGAAGTGATTAAACCACAAAGATGAGCTACCAAATAAATATGACTATATGAAATGAGCAATAATGACAAGTTGGGAACAAGAAATGATTTTGGAGCACTTGTATTTTGGACAACAACTTACTGCTAGTCTCAGTCCCTCTTTTAGAATATTATAACCATGATACACCCTCTCCAGAAGCTATAAACAACAAGCAAGAAATGGAGAAAATACGAACTATTGCATCCAATGAATAATAGACACAACAACATTCAATCAACGTATTAACTAGCTTCAAGATTACATAACAATACTCTCAAACAAAACAACAACGAACCCAAGAACATGTCTCATGCTTCAAACAACTAAGACAATACTTAACTTGAAAACCAAACATTCCACTATAAGACTTCAGCAGCAAACTACAAATAACAGGGATGCAAGCTAAGAAAAGACAGAAACAAACGAGAGCCCCGGTTCACAAACAAAATATCAACTAAAACACTAAAGTCAAAGACATTTATTTACCTTTGAGAGAGCAGCGAAACAGGGGTGAGACGAGCAGCCACGAAGACGATTTCACCACCAAAAGGAGATTACGAAAACTCCTACGAATGAGTAGGGGAATGATCACACTAATCTATTCTCTGTTTCGAATATGTTTCATATGTATTTTACTGTTTTTTGCTTGAGTTCTTTTTCGTTCAAAAATCCAATCTTGACCCCCCTTACAAATGAGAAGAAGAGACATATATATAGGGGAAATTCTAGAATTTACAATTTTTTGGCGTAAAAGGGGAAAATTCGGATAGGAGCAGGGGCAGAAACGGAATTTTCCTCCGAATTCAAAATTCAAATTCTTTTTCAAGGAACAGGGAGCAACTAGTTCGGTATGAAATTTTCTCCAAAATCCCAGAAAATCTGGACGAGGCAGCAGGGCTGCTGCGTATAGCTGTTGTTGACATTTTTGGACTGCTGCTCCTTTGACGTTTTTGGTTTTTACTGAAAAAGAAGGAGACGCAGGTGGGGTCGTTCGGCTACTGTTGTTGTTGTCGATTCTGCTGCTGCTATCGTTGAAATTGAAAGGGAAAAAGGGGATAGGGCCGGGTAGGGGGAATTGGGTCGGTTTGGTGTTGTTTCTGTTGATGGGTATTTGTTGAAATGGGTTTCTATTGGTGGGCTGCTGAGTGGGTTTTGAGAATGGAGTGGAATTTGGGCCAAATTTGTTCTTAAATTTGGTCCAATCAAGGTGCAAAGTTTTGGTTATATTTGGGTTTTAAGAAATAAACAAATGGATCACAAACTTGCTCACTGGGAATTAAGAAATTAGCCAAATTTAATTGGTGAATTCGGCTAAAACTAAATAAGATGAATTAATATAAATTAATTAATGAGCTTCTTAATTCTAACAAAATAAAATAATTAACTTAATTATAAACTAATTACTCAAAATATAAGCTATTGATTAATCAAACTAAATAATCAAATATTTAAATAAAACTAAAATCTTTTTGCGACAATTTTCGAACATTCATAAAATATACTAATTAGACACATAATTATATAAAATATCATATTTATTATTTTAAAATTTATAAGAGTGACAAAATTGCTTAAAATGACTTGAAAAAATATTTTGAATTTTATAAAGTCAATTATTTCAAGTCATTTAGAATTTAGGAAGCTCGATGATAAATTTATATTGTGGAGGTGCAAAATTGGGTGTCAACAATCTCCTCCCCATTTTCCCTTCCCCACCCCCAATTTAAAAATAAAAAAAGTCAATGATTTGATATATTATTTAAATTAGGGCTTGTAAATATTTTGTTTTGTATTCCGATTGTAAATTATAATTACATTGTATAGACTTATAGATTTCAGATTGGAAGTTAGTTAACAATTTACTTTGTAAATATTTTATTTTGTATTCAATCTGATAGTCTTTAATCTTATAAAGTTAGCATATTGAACATTGATATTTCAATAAAGTATTTTGTACACGTGTGAATTATATCGTCTTTTTAAAGATTCTTATTCAGTTAGCACTTTTAAATAGAGCCTATCATACATGTAAGTGAAAATATATTTGATCTATTTTTCAATCACTGTGTAAGTGTAAGAAAATCGAAAAAACGGCTACAACCAAAATAGAAAAAATCAACTTTATGTTAATTTAATTTGATTTATAGATTTAATAAATCAAATATAATTAATTTAGTTATTTATTTTAATGAAAAAACAAATCACCCTAACCTATGTACAACCTTACTTAAAGAGTTTGGTCTTGAATTTTTGTCCCTCGAAATGTCTGAACTTGAGCTTTTGTCTCTACTTATTTTTAGAAAATGACCTTAACTTGAACAAAAAAATGTCGGAAAGAATATGTTGCTTAGCATGTACAAGTTTTAACATTTGACTATAAAACAGAACTTGTGGTCAATTAAACAAGTTCATTGTCTTAAAATATCTTGAACATCTATCTTATGGACAAAAATTAGAACTTAATATATGATGGACAACATGTCTAAATTTTAACTTTTGTCTGTAACATAAAATTTCTACTCAATTGAGTGGGTTTAAAATGTCCTAAACATCTATCTTATTGGCAAAATTTAGTACTTATATCTGATGAAACATATCTAAGTTCTAATATTCCTGAAAGTATGTTTGATGGGCAGAAGTTAAATTTTTTTAAAGTGGAGGTTATTTTTATAAATTGTTAAACGAAGTCAAAAAAATTAAACCCATTCCTTACAAGGATCATTTTTATAAAATAGAACAAAATATCAAAATTAACCCATCTTAGAGCCTGTTGGATATTATTGCTAAAAAAACATTTTTAGAAGTACTTTTCAAAATAATTTTTTAGAAAAGTGCTTTTGAAGAGAAGCAATTTGTGTTTCACTAATTTGTTTTAAAAAGTACTTTTGAGAGTTAAATTATGAAAAATGGCAAATATAATATACTTTTAATATTAAGATTATTTTATAGAGAGGAACTATTTAAGTATCCATTATTAAAAAATATTTTATTTTTATATTTATTTAATTTAATGTACATATTCAAATTTTCAATCAATATTATACCTTTTTGGGATGGTTGAAATCTTTAACTGCTATTTTTTTTCTAATCTTGCAAAAATATTGTTTTACCTTTTTTTTTCTAATTTTGCAAAATAATACATAAAATAATATATAAAATAAAAAATAACAATATATAAACGTAAAATAAAATATAAATTTTTTAAATGAAAGGGATATTTTAGTATTGAAAAAAATATTTTTCTGCTTCTGTCTTTTTTAAGAAACAAATTTTTTTACCTTCTTTTCAATAGTAGAAAAACTATTTCTGCTTTCATTTAAAAGCAATTTATTAATTTATCAAATACTTAATTTTTTCCCCAAAAAAGTATTTTTAACCCCAATAACAATGTCACACAGGCTCTTAGAGTCATTTCTTAACTTGACCCAAAAATGACATAATAATATTGAACGAGCTCAGTTATAGTTAACAACACACCAAAAAAGAGGCTAGTTCATTGCCAGACTAAAAAAAGCCAAAAAGAGGGATAGGGGATATTTCCACTTTTGTCTCTATTTTGTACTATTGATTTTTAATTTATATTCTTCTTAATAAATATTTTTTTTACAGGATTTTTTTTCTTTTTTTCAGATTATAATATTTCATAAGTTATGTTAGATCATATTCTCAAGGGAAAAAGGTCTGAAATATAACTGAACTTTGGCCGATATTGTTGTTACGATACCGAACTTTGGAAAGGACCTTTTATCCCCTGCACTATTTAATAGTGTATTTTAAAGGTATATATGTGCCCACGTGGACATCATAAATATTGCATAATTATAAATAGTAATGTGTCCACGTAGGCACATATATACCTTTAAAATACACTATTAAATAGTGCAGGGGTAAAAGGTCCTCCATAAAGTTTGATATCGTAACAGCAAGCTCGGCCAAAGTTAGAGTATTTTTCAAACCCTTTTCCCTATTCTCAATTTCTAGAGAATTTATATCTCACTAAAAATAAATTCCTCATTATCAAAGAGAGCAAATATTAAAAATCAGTCCATCTGGATGATAACAATTTAAAACCCGTGCAATGTTCAATTTTAAGGTGTAAATTATACTCCCTTTATTTCATATTAACTTCATTGGTGTAACAATGCACACTTGTTAAGAAAAACATACTTTCTATTATTGTTCTTTGTGAAATCACGCGTAATTTATACCTAAAAAATATCAAACTTTGTTAAAAGAAAGGATAAATAGAAAAAATTTCAAAGTAACAATCAAATGGTCAAATATGTAATGGTCAAAAGGGGAGTCTTCTTTTCCTTTATTTTAACTTCTATTGAATTTCATCCATTTTAAATAAGAGCAAGAGCCAAAAGACTAATATTTCTCGCACACAAAAAAGGGGAATGGACACCAAAGAAACTCTTGTTCAAAAAATGAGTTGGAATATTCAACAAGCAATAAAGCTTCTTGTTTTGTTGATTTTAATGGGCTACTTCATGATTTGGATAATGATGCCCACAAACACATTTTACCTGCATTGGTTGCCTCATCTTTATGTCAAACTTAATTCCACTTACTTTGGACAACAAGGTTTCATTTCTCCTAATTCATCCACCCTTTTATTTGTTTCATTATGTCAAAAATCACCTCACGTGCGTGCTTGATTCTTTTTTTACGAGGAATGGTAGTGAAACTTGAAACAAGGACCTTTGTGTTAGTTTTGTTACATGTCATGTTGAATCGTGTGACTATTTTATTTTATGTAATTGTGTATGTACCATTCAATATTCAATACATTTTGTCAATCATTTTTAGACTTTTAAGTGTTCATGCTTTTTGCTTTGCAGGTTCAAACATTCTGATTTATACATTTCCAGTTCTGTTCATTGCTACTTTGGGATGTATTTTCCTTCATTTAGTCAAGTATGCTAATGCACATGATGAAAGGTAGGTTGTGTATTGTTCTATTATGACTTATATGATACTGTAGACATCGAAATTTTGTAAGACTCTACAAGACGATTTATTTATTTTCCATATGTTTAAAATTTGTTGCAAACAGATACATTTCCTTTATTTTCTTTGTTGTTTTATGGTAACAGAACCTCAAAAGGTACTCGTTTCGCCTTGTGGAGTCGACCAGCAATTACAAAAGGTCCTTTAGGCATTGTTTCATGGACAGAATTGTGTTTCTTATTCATGTTCACTGCCCTTCTCATTTGGTCAATCTCATCTTACACACATGGCATGTTCAAGACTATAACCAGACAATCTGCAGCAATGATGGGAGTAAAAGTGTAAGATTTTACTGAAATCTTGAACTCTGTTTCTTGTTTTTAACACAATGACAAGTGAAGTTGATGGATGAAAATGATGATTGGGCAGATGGCAAGCTAAATTACAAAGTGTGGCTCTCATGCTAGGTCTTGTAGGAAACATCTGTTTAGCTTTCCTCTTCTTTCCAGTAACTAGAGGATCATCCATTTTGCGACTCTTCGGACTCACATCAGAGTCCAGTGTTAAGTATCATATTTGGCTTGGGCATGCTGTCATGTCTCTCTTCACTGCTCATGGTTTATGTTTTATAATCTTCTGGGCTGATACTCATCAACTTTCAGAAGTATGTTAACTTTTCCCTTGAGTATGAAAATAGAGCAGTACATTGGTGATTCTATTTACAATTTTGTTTTGCGAAAAATGCAGATGTTGGAATGGAATAAAGTTGGAATTTCCATTGTGGCTGGAGAAGTGTCCTTGCTTGCAGGAATAGCTATGTGGATGACAAGTTTCCCGCGAATCAGGAGAAAGTTGTTCGAGCTTTTCTTCTATACACATCATCTCTATATTATCTTCATAGTGTTCTTTGTATTCCATGTTGGATTTACATACTCCTGCATCACTCTTCCTGGATTTTACCTCTTCTTGATTGACCGTTATTTGAGAGTCTTACAATCCCAAGAATGCGTTTGCTTGGTTTCTGCACGTGTTTTACCTTGCCAAGCAGTGGAGCTAAACTTCTCTAAAAGTCCAGGTGATTAACTTACTCTATGGTACAATGGAATTTCAATCCATTGATACATGTCGTTGTCACGGTGTCTCATTTTGTATTTTTCTATTCTGATTTCAGGGCTAAGGTACAATCCAACGAGTTCAGTTTTCATAAATGTGCCTAGTATTTCAAAGTTGCAGTGGCATCCATTTACAGTGACTTCCAACAGTAACATGGAACCTGAGAAACTCACCATTGTCATAAAAAGTGAAGGGAAATGGTCTCAGAAACTGTTTGAAAAGCTCTCATCAACTACAGCAGGACACCATCTTCAAGTTTCTCTAGAGGGTCCTTATGGACCGAGTTCAACCCAATTCTTGAGGTATCGAACAAATTAATTTCTCAGATGGTCATTCAACTAACCGTTATTATCTCAGAAAGTGAGTCAGTTTCTTTGTTGAAGAAAATTGAAATCAAGAAGAATGATGGCTTTCTGAGAAAATGACTATTAGTTGAGTGGTCATCTGAGAAATAAACCCGATGTCGAACTATAGATGGAACAGTTACTTTTGGTTTCCAAAATTTCTTACTTGATATGAAAAATTGCTTGCAGACATGGTATGCTAGTTATGGTGAGTGGAGGCAGTGGCATAACTCCTTTTATATCAATCATCAGAGAGCTGATTTATATTGCTGGTTCAACAAGCTGCAAGATCCCAAAAGTTCTCCTTGTTGCTGCTTTCAAGAAATCAACGGATCTCGCCATGCTGGAACTTCTCCTTCCCCTTTCAGGATCCAACTATAATATTTCGCGATTGCAGATACAGATTGAAGCATATGTAACAAGAGAGACAGAACCTCTAAAAGACAACCAAAAGTTCCTCAAAACACTATGGCTTAAGCCCAATGCATCAGAAAAACCAGTTTCTTCAGTTTTAGGCCAGAACAATTGGCTTTGCCTTGGGGCTATAATCACATCCTCTTTCATCATGTTTCTTCTGCTCATTGGCATTCTGAACCGATATTACATATACCCTGTTGATCATAACACGGGGATGATATATTCGTATTCAGAAAGAGCAGCTTTCAGTATGTTGCTTTTATGCGTGTCTATAGCTGTAACTGCATCAGCTTCCTTTGTTTGGAATAAGAAACAGAAGGCTAAGGAAATGGTGCAGATTCAGAACAACGACATACCAACACCGATGACTTCTCCAGGTCCAGGCTCATGGTTTAACAACGCGGATATAGAGCTGGAAAGTCTACCATTTCAAACGTTTACTCGAGCAACACAAGTACACTACGGTGTAAGGCCTAATCTAAAAAGTATGTTAAGCTTGAACTCTTTGCTCTTTTTACTACTAGCTAAGAAGCACAAGTACATTATTCCAATGAATTATCTGATATTTTCATTTCTAAAACATAGGGATATTTGTTTTGCAGAGATAGTTACAGAGTGTGAAGAATCAAATGTTGGAGTTTTTGTTAGTGGTCCAAGAAGAATGAAGCAAGAAATAGCAACAATTTGTGCATCCTCTGTGGCCACCAACCTTCATTTTGAATCCATCAGCTTTAGCTGGTAATACATGTAGAGTTTGTGCGCGAGTACAGAGGTGAAACTCTGAAAAATTGTATTAAAACTTTATTAAAATATATAAATGATAGTTGTAATATAATTCGAATTCAATATTATATATTATTATAAATTCAACCGTTGTTATTTCAGAATAAATATAATACATTTATAACAACGTAAATTAATTTAAATAGAATTGAAATGTATGAAATTCACATATAATACTTTTAACATACTTGTATTAAAAATGTTTCGGTAAGAATAAAAATAGAACTATGATTCATAATTAAGACAATATATAATTTATTATATCTTATATATAAAAAGTCTTCGAAGGAAAAAAGGAAATTGTGATTTGTTACCAAATAATTTCTCATATAAATCCCGGCGAATACCCTTTTTTCAGGGATTTTGTCTTCTTGCTCGTCGACACCATTGCAGGTTTCTCTTCAGATTTCTCAATCTCTTTTCAGCTCCTTATTCCTACGATTTCCTAACGAAAATGTAATTGCGACTGTCAAAATTACTGTTAAATGTATTTCCATGTTGTTGTATCTTCTACTTTTTCATCATCACCTTCATATTCCTGCTAGCATTTGATGAACTTGTTTATTCAGTAATGGCTTCGACGCAATATACGTACTAGGAAAAAAAGAGAGCTTAAAATTGACGTATTTTTAAGCCAAAACCCTAACTATTAAGCACTCTTGCCTGGGCACTACAGAAGTGATTAAAAATGATTTTGGCTTAAAATAAGTAAATCCAAAAATAACCTAAATAACATGTTTATGAGCTATAAGCTCATCCGAAGAGGTGTTAACTTACACAGTAGATATAATTTTCAATTTTTAACCAAATCTATTATTTGATGATCATATACAGTAAAATAATGTTTTTTGTCTAGTGAATCATATGGATTGTGTTTATATTGGGTGCTGCATAGAGGACTGTATGTTCCAGTTATATGATGATTGATGACCTCCGTTTTATACAGAAATGGATTTTGAGTTAATTTGTAGACCAGTTAAGTTGGTGATATCCATTACAAGAACTATGGAAGGACATTCTTTATGCATTCAGTTTATAGTTTATTTTCAATGGTGGTTAGGTTACATGATGTATCTGTCTGATAATATGATCTGTTTGATTGATGGTGTTTGTTAACGATGGTAATGACATGACTTTGTCAGGTCGAGAAGTGGACGTTATAATAAATAGAAAATGAACAACACTTCTGCAGGGCCACCCTCAAATGCAGCTAGAGTAGGAGGAGCATCACAACCTTCGGAAAGTTCACTTAAAAGGAAACGCGGCATGTTTCAGAAAGACTGTCAGTGACTATTAGATAGATGTGATAATGATATTAAGTCACTTCACCTTGTTTAATTTTTTAACATTTCTTTTATTTATTACACAGTGCAACGCATGATGTATGGTTTTGGAGATGTTATCAATGTAAGATGCCTCTCTGTTTCACCTGTTCATCTTTTTGTTGTTTTCATCTGTGTATGTCCATGGTGTTTATACTCGTGAATTGTTATGATTATGGCATGCTGCTGTCGCCTAGTTTTTTGTCTCTACATGCATTGATAGTGGGAAAATTTGCAGTTTGTGTGTGTCCAGGTTGAATATGGCCTTTGCTTATTGCTTTCTGTTTAACGACGTGCTAATAACACCATTCTCTGTCTATGAGAAATACTTTAATCTTCTTAGACAACAGTTCTAAACTTGTGTCTAGGTTTTAGCAAGTAGCAATAATGTCTGGAGGGGCTTTTGGGAGGAATGAGGACCTGTGCTAATTCTTAGGAAAGAACAGAAATGCATGAGTTGGGAGTTCTGTAATGATATTGATAACCTTCTTTGCTGGAGTACGGTCCTCTTTCTGTTTTACCGTGTCTTGCTTTCCCTGCTCTCCATTATAAAATAGAGATAATTTTTCTGGAAGAATTTCTTCTTGCTGTGTTTCCTCTTGTGGCTTTAAGTTTATTGTTTCTTATTTACTCAACTGATACTGGACTTCAAAAGGAATTGGCGGTTAATGCCTTATAAATATCAAAATTTTAGTCTGAAAGTTGCACTGATTCTGTTTTTCTATGAGTTATTGGTATTGTTCATCCCTTAATCTTTACTGAACTTCTAGTGCTGCACTGTCAGCCAATTCCAGAAACTGTGGCACTTGTGGAAGACATTGTGGTGGATTATGTCACTGATATGGTGAGTTGAATTTACTAGTATCCAGTGCTATTCCTCTTGCATGAAGCTTTGCATTTTACACAATTTAGTTTCTATTAGTATTTGATTGTAGAAGAAACATGCATTTGGTCCTATCATTTTAGCTCTTCAACTTGCGTAGGCGCACAAAGCTCAGAATATTGCAACCAAAAGGGGGAAGCTTTTGACAGAGGACTTTCTGTTCTTAATTAGAAAGGTAGGTCTTCTCATGTACTCAACATGCATATATATACGCATAGCTGTGTCTGACCGTCCGTTTGTAGCAATGTGGTGCATATGTAGTTGATATATAGCGAAGTGTAGTTGGACAGAAGCTGAGCTTTCTAGTTTGCTCATCTCAAGCCTACTTACTAGTTCAAGGTTTTATTTGTTGCAATTATTTTGGCTTAACTCATGTGTGTTAATACTGTTCTCACACTGAATAATTGGTTTTATTATGATACATATATGATATATCATAGTTTATCATGTATCACCATGATAGAATCAATTCATTGTATGCTTGTGCCTGATAAATATGAAACTCTTTTGGACTAGTTCAATGCTTCCATGCCAACTAGAAATGCTGAGAATAGTCAGCTTCTTATTATGTTGATTTAAGTTGCACGGACTCTTCATTTTTGCTGTTGAATTTGGTCAACCCACCCCGGATACTTTGACTAGAGTCCATGGACAAATTTAGGGGGAGGGGGGGTTGAGATTTTGATTTTGTCTTTATAAATGTTCTCTTTCTTATAGAAAAAGAGGGATAATTTCTAGATTAATTATTTGCATGATTATTTGATAATTTATGTTTTATAATGCCCATGGAGAATGAAAGATTGAATTCTACAACATACATGATACATGTAAGTTTTCCATAGGATAACTCTCGAAATTCAGAATATCTTTATTTTATAATTTGATTTTTTTTAGCTGATCCGAGCGTCCTTGATCCGTACCCTTGAATCTTAAATTAGATTTTGCCGAATCCTTCCCTCGGATACCCGCACCCAAGTCCGAGCAACTTAGATGTCGATCACTAAAACAACAAGTTACTCCCAACTTTTGGTTGGGGAGAATTAGGGTTGGAGATTGTGGTGTTGCCTTGGCCTTATTTCCTATTGTTTGTACTGTACAGGATTCGGCGAAACTTAACCGGTGTAGAGAACTGTTGTCCATGCATGAGGATCTGAAAAAAGCTCGAAAGGCTTTCGAGTTTGATCAGGAGGAATTGGCACACATGAGCGAGGGGGAAGTGTGAAGTTATGACTTATGGTGTTACTTGAGAATGCCAAATTTTGTGGGCACCATAGGACCAGTATACAATTAACCAACACAGGAGTAAATAGCTGCTTCTCCTTACTTTCCTCTAGCACAATAGATGGCTGAGTCACCTTGTAGCTGCTGCGCTTAGAGCTGTCTAGTCTTTGTTCAATTACCTATCTTCTTAAAACATACTTTCCTCTAGGTTACGAGTGCAATGTTGATAGTGTCATTGAATATTTGTCAAATAAGAAAATGTGTCATTCTTTTAAGATTTGACTAAAAAGAAAAATGTGTCATATAAATTGGTACATAGAAAGTATTACATTATGCTAGTCTCAGAAAATGCTCTCTCTCACACACACGCTAGTTCTCAAAAGCACTCTCTCCCACACATTATGATCTATTTACAATAGAATTAGAAAGGTGTCAGGCTCTTTGATGTGATTCTTTCAACTTTAGCAACCCGTTGAGGAGGCCACACAACATGAGTAACCTTTCCATGAACCAAACCCAGAGGGATCTGAAAAACGAAAGCCTTTTCAAGTCAATCAAATGAACTTATTGCAAATACACTAACATTAAAATGTCACTATACACTAAAGGGTCTTCACTTTTATTTGAATTTGAACCATAAGATCTAGCTACATTACCTGAAGTTGTTCTAATGTAACCTTGTATTAACTTTACTAACTGTATGGGATTCTCTTGATATTAAATTCCTCTTCAATTAGCAGGGGAGTATCGATTAATATGTAACGTACAGGGCCAAAGGATCTCGAGTCCAAGCTACAAGTCTGATTGTCGCCTTCAACCCAACAATGTCCTTCGGGGATCACTACTGCATCATAATGAGAGGTACTTACCATGTCACCTGGTAAGGCCGTTATTCTCTTTATATTTTTCTCTTTATGATTAGTTGAAAGGTATGTCTACTACAAATCAGACAATGGGTGCAAAAGATAGTTAAGGGAAAATTAGAACATATTTAAATTCCAACAACAAAAAAGAACATTAACTTATTATAGACTGGCATCAGCTCCAACCCGAAAAAAAGATAAGGAGGGTGTTCATATGAACCACGTTATTGAATTTTACTGGCACAATTTATCAAAGACCACTTAGAGTTATAGAAGATAACATCTTAAGGGCTCGTCTGGTATGAAGGATAAGGGATAACTAATCCCTGGCTTAACCCATGTTTAGTTGGGATAAAAATACGGGATAACTTTCACCAACCAAAATGTCAAACAAGGGAAGGTCATACTGATCACTGACAAATAGATTGTTTTCCAGGTCAAACAAGATCTGGCATCCAGCACGAGTTAATAGTGCTAATCAACTTGAAGTGGAAGGACATTTGGATTGATATACTAAATTAACTGTTCAAAGGCCACCAAGAACATGACATTCAAAGAAGATCAACACGCGAAAGACCCTTAAAGTATCACAAAGTAGAGTTTCAAATGCACTTCACTCGTTCAAGAATGAAGAATGAGTATTTCACCATAAAACATAATGAAAATAACAGAGATTTTGATCTTACTTTGGATTTTCTCTTTACAAGAAGTTCTACATAAACTCAATATTTATATATGTACATCTTTCCATGAATAATGACTTGCTTTAATTACACTTTATATGGATGCAAGAGCATAACTCAATCCTAGGAGCTTTTTAGTTGTAGGTGAAGCTATTGGAAATCTATGAAAGTGACGGGATCTATATCAGATACTCAAAAATAAGAGCAACTACCTGAAGACAACCACATCGCCGAGGGAGAAGTTGTATTTTTTGTAGACAAAGTTTCTCCACTGTAACATCACAACAACTGATTTAGAGTTTTGATGTTTGTTCGCAGCAGGAAATATTAAAAACTTGATAGAGAGGAAATTAAAATAAGTAGTTATGAGTCAAGGATCTCACTGTCATCATATGGATTAAATGTGGGAGACATTGAAAATGAAATGCCACCAACAGGAGCAATACTAGCATAACAATCCGAGACTGTAAGGCCTATGAGCCCAAGGGTGACATAACTCTTAGTTAAACTCCAGACGAAGTTCACAGTTGCCATAATTGTGTCACCTAAATCATCTACAGACACTGTTCAAAACCCAAGAAGAAAGTTAAAAAAAGAAAAGAAGATCAACAAATAATGTCTTTCCAAAGTAAAAAGCAAGTAAACCTCTAGAGAGTAAATAGCTAAAAGCATCCCTCATTTATACCTCAAACTTACCCTACATCCTTATACTATATAATGAACAAGAAACATCCCTAAACTATCATCAATAGTTGCTACTTATATCCTTGAGTTAATATCTTAAAAGCTCACTAAACTATGAGAAATTATCTTGTAAAGTTACTAAACTTTATTTTGTATCACTAAAATCACTCAACTTAACACTTTTATATATAAAAATCATTAAACAATATTTGTCACCAAAATAAATCTGACATGGCAAAATAAAATATATTTTATGCCATGTAATCATGGCCCCACAAATAAATAAAATCATAAAATATATTTATTAATAATATACCCACCCACCCACAAGTTGTCTTCTTCTAAAACACTAAAACCCTATTTCTTTTGCCAAATCTCTCGCTTCCTTCTTCTACTTCTTTCTCTATTTCTCCTAAAATTCTCATCCACAGAGAGGCGTTGTAAAGTCTATTTTAAGGTTATTGATGCTGAAGTTTTTCATAAACAATGGACTCCTTCACTTCTTCGAGGAATAATGTGATGAAATCTATAAAAGAATGGTCCCCCCACACCCACAAGTTTCTAATACCGACGAAAGGGACCACTACGCGTTTGCTAAACCAATCCTACTTCTAAATGAGGTAAAAAATATAAATTTTTAGCTATATTATCCTTTTATTGTAGAATCTCAAAATGGGTTTAGGGCTTTTTGTATTCTAATTTCCCCCCGTATTCAGAGGAGGTTAGTTCATACTTCTAAGAGAGACAGACTCTTTAAGAGAAAAGTCATGAGTACATTGTTGAAGTTCAAAAGAAGAAGAAGATTGGAAATCATAGCAAAGTATATAAATTATCTTTGTAATTTTTTGTGGTTATGTGAAACACCTATTACGACACAATATAATGTTGTCTTTCTGTTTTTTTGGCTAACAATGGTGCTCATAACAGTCTAGTATGTAATATATTTTTAGAAATTCTCTAATGTTACTTGTGTTTTGCTTATTTAAATTGGAATTGATGTACATGGTGAACACGGGAGGCAATATAGTCAGTGCCATTGAGTTTAACATTTATTTCCAATGTTGATTAGAATTTTTTAAAATGTTGTTGTAAGAAAGAAATTTTGATTGTCGGTAATAGTCCCAAAAAAACGTTACGAATTTTATTGCAAAAACAGATTTAAGAGGGGAAGACATAAAAATGAATAAATTTTATAATTTTGTTTATTTATGGGGTCCATGATTACATGACATTAAAATAAATAAATTTTATAAGTTTATTTATTTGTGGGGTCCACAATGACATGGCATACAAAATAATTTAATTTGCCATGTCAAATTTATTTTAATGATAAATTGTAGTTGAGTGATTTTAGAAGACAAATGTGTTAAGTTGAATGCTTTTAATGATACAAAATAAAGTTTAGTGACTTTACAAGATAATTTCTCATAGTTCAGTGACCTTTTAAGATATTAACTCTACATCCCTATGTTAGAGTCAAGAAACTAACGGCCTCAACCAAAAACTGCTACATCTGTTCTTCACTTCAGCTATGGACCAATGCATGCGTTAAATTCGATGCGTCTTACAAATTATGTTTCTTGACCGATAATTTTATGATCGGCAAAAAGATGTAGAATGGATCAAATCATGTTATATAGGAGGGAATCGATCTAATAGCATGTCATTGAAATAAATATGTTTTTTGTTGTTGACAAGGAAGCTCGTAGTCACTATCTTTCAGGAGGATTCAGGTGTGTATAGGATAACCCCCGCTTCAATGTAATAGCCCGCAAACCACACTGAAGGGGTAAACTATACTAAGCAAGTCTCATATGACGAGCTCGATCGAGCAAACATGTAGTAGCTAGGGGACTTTGAACTTATGACCCCCATTTGGGATCATCTGTCCAACCAACTCAACCACTCTTGCAGGTATCATTGAAAAAGATATAATTATCTCAAAATTTTGAACATCGAATAACCAATGATCATACTTGCTTTATGAATAACATGTATCAGTATTAATTTTAATGCAAGCCTATAATAATTACCAATTTTCTATTGATCAAGTAACAAATTTTTGTGACCTGTTGAATTTGGTGCAACAAATGCACTAATCCATGGCTAAGGTGAAGAACAGATGTAGCAATTTTTGGTTGAAGTTGTTAGTTTCTTGACAGAATCTAACAAAGGGATGTAAGTTGCAATTTTTGAGGATAGTTTAGGGATGATTTTTGTTCATTATATAGTACAAGGATGTAATTTAAGTTTGAGGTATAATTAAGGGATGCTTTTAGCCATTGTTTAGGGATGATTTTTGTTCCTGGAAATCATGTTTGTAAGGTTGGATGTTCTCTTGTCCATTGTTCTAAATTCTTAGATCCAATATGCATGTCAATCAATCACAAGCATGATTTTGAGTTTTTACTTTATCAGTAGTACTATCACCTAAGATGATTTGTTCGGAACTTAAGTAAACATGTTTCACATACAACTAATTCATCTGAATGCTTGAATTGTTAGAGATTGATGACACTTTTTGGCTAGGGGAAGGGGAAATGAGGACGAAATTATAAGACGGGGAATCAAATCTTAACCTACAACTGAGCTATTAAGATTCCTCATTTCTTTGTTGTTAGATGTATTATGTATACATCGCAAACATTTTTGTGCGACTTTGTTTGTGTGAGATATGTACAGGTTAGGCTTAATACATAAATACGTCTTTTAACTTGGCCTCAACTCACATTTATGTTCTTCATCTTTGAGTGTGCGTAAGTAGACACTTAAATATGCATAAAGTTGAACAAATAAACATACCGTCTTATGTGGCATCCTACATGGCAATTTGTATCCTACGTAATGTCCTATGTGTATTATACCATGTAGGACTCGTGTGTCTACTCGTTCAACTTTATACAAGTTCAAGTGTCTACTTGTGTACATTCAAAATTGAAGGATATAAATGTAAAATAAGACCAAGTTAAGGGTTATATTTATATATTATGCCATGTTTTTAATTTGCACTAATGAGTACTAATATTTTCCAGAAGCCTTCCCCTGTAATCACGAAGCTGCTACACGAAGGAATCTTGAACTATGAAGCAGATAAATGGGCTAAACATAGAAGAATCATCAACCTTGCTTTTGACCTTGACAAGTTGTATGTAGCTCTAATCTCCATATAGTTCCTTAACGTTACTAGTTAGATCGGAGATAGTAGTCAAAAACATATAAGAATTATCATTTTTTTTTAACGTGAGTTTGTACACTCCAACAATTAGGTATTTTCTTTTTCTACCTTAACTATCACCATCTATGTATTGAAACATACCTCGATGGTCATAGTTCGGATAGGAAAGGGAACAACTTATAATTGGCTTAATCAGCTTGGAAGTGTGTTTTAATACATAACTGGTGATACTTCATGTACAAAAAGGGTACAACTAATAGTCGGGGTAGATACGAGACTTGCAAAAAAATATAGTTTAAGTGTGTTTTTTAACATTATTATTTAACTTTTAAATAAGGCACAAGTACTCTCTAGACTAAAATCGAAATCTCAGAGACACCTTAACTAAACTAAGGTTCTATTACCTCCAAACTCATTTTTTTCTATAATTTTATACATCTTTTAGCTTACGTGATAATATTAAATTATTTGATAGTATATATATATATTTTTATTTTTTTTAATTTAGTCTCGAGTTTTTTTCTAAGAATGTCATATATTTGATATAAATATTCGCAGGGCGGGTAAGTATTTACTTGGAAGCAACTCCAATATTTTCTGTGAAACCTCCTTCCCTTAAGTAAGAACGAAGCCTTCTTCACAATGTTGGTTTCCCTCAAAATTCCTTTTTCCACTTAAATTAGTTAATTTCTCCGTGTAATATTCATTTCCCCCCCTCAAATTTATACTACTAGACAAAGTGTTTAACGTTATTATTAATAATAAATCAAAAACCTCAATACGAATAAGTACATGCAAGGAACGTTAGGTTTTATCTAGGCAGAGTAAACACATTTTGCTCTTTTTTCCTTGTACGTTTAGCCTGTGCCCTATTTAGGCGTAGTACTAGTGATGTAGATTATGAGGAAGAAAATATGCCAACTGATGGTACATCTCCCACAAACAACAATAATGTAAACAAGAAAACTTATCAATTTGTTTTGGCATGATACATAAATGTATCATTTAGTTTGGCTTTAGCTGGTATTTATGTCTTCCAATTTTGGGTGTGCACAAGTAGATACTTAAATTTGTATAAAATTGAACAAGTAGACACATGCGTCATACGTGACATATTACATGTAAGACGCCATGTAGGATTTGAATTGCCACATAGGACGCTATGTAAGACACATGTATTCTTATACAAATTTAAGGGGCTATATATGCACATCCATATTGAAGGACATAAATGAGAGCTGAAACCAAGTTAAAGGGTAAATTTATATGCCATTTGTTTTCTATGTAGGAAACTTATTAACATTTTCAACTTTCTTTTCCCATAGTTTCCGCCAAGATTGAACTCATTTGTAATGTCTCTTTATATAGAACTGAAATTTCTACATTCATCTCATGACTTGATATTACTCAAGACTTGTTAATCTAATAACTCTTAAGGTAAAAACAATTCTAATACAAGTCCATGGAGAAGATTTTTTCATTTTCAACTCAGGCCAACAAGATAGGCGCACTCAATCATTTTAATTCAACCATATTAAGTTATGTGATTTTTTGCCTAGTAATCACATCTCAGGAATTTTCTTCGTTATTTCGAGCCATTCTAATACTCCATTTAATAAGCCCGATGATGCTGAAACTTCATCAAAGGCAAATGTCAATACTGAAGGGCTATTAGAGGAGGATGTTGAATTAGTATTGGACACACTAATGAATTTTTGCAACCAAAATGGGGATAAGAATATTGATGAGGTAGAATTGGTTGATGTTTTCGATTCGTTTGATGGAACAGAGCCTAGTTTGGAGGAAGTTAAAGAAGCATTTGATGTGTTTGATGAAAATGGAGATGGATACATTGATGCAAATGAATTAGAGAAAGTCATTTTGAAGATGGGGTTCTTGGAATTATCGGTGTTGGATTGCCAGAGGATGATTGCGCCATTTGATGAAAACAGAGATGGAAGAATTGAATTTGGTGAATTTGTGAAGCTCATGGAGCATATCTTTCAATAACTCTGCATTATCCATTTTCATGTTTAATTTTGTGTTACTCTTTTCAATGCTAATTAATAAAACCACAAACCACATTTTATGATATATGATAGTAGTAGTAAGTACTATAAATGAATGAGAAACCTCTTTGCTCAAAACTAGTCCATCATGAGTTAAGAGACCAGGTCTCTTGACAAAACTAGTAATAGAAGTATTTAAGTAAATGATTAAAGTAAGTAACACAGATCTTTACGTGAAAATCTCTTTATTCAAGAAAGAAAAAACCACGACATGTCACACAAAATTTCTCAAAACTCCATTAACTTCAAACAACACGTCGATATGGACTCAAGTACGTACGGCGGATTAAACTCTTAATCCTACACACCTTATAGCTCCTCTATTACAAGACACAAAACAATAACTCTATTGTCCAGTATATCAACTACCTCAAGATAATATAGACTTCACTATAAATACCACTTGACTAACTCTAACCACAAACTCAACTCACAATCACAAAAGATGAAATGATCTACACTCATTTATATTATAGGAGTAGATCTACAAATATGAGAGCACAAGACACTAAACTCAAACAACAACGGAATACGATGCAATACTCAATCAGGTCCCTAGTTGTATGTGTGAGAAGACTTTCCCCTTGAGAATGGCTTTTGCTTTTTGTATTTTCTTGATTACAAAAACTAGGTTTAATCTTGTCAACATGTTCATTTTATAAGAGAGACAAAAAACCTAGTTAACACGCCATTGGTCGAGGACTGGTGTCCTTTCCACACATCTGCAATGTTGCAGTGCCCACCAACCACTGTAGTTTCTGCATCTTTACAGCTGCACACAATTGACCTGACCTTTAACATGAGAGTTCTGAGGACCATGTCCCTTTGCCCCTTAGACCATCTCCAACCCCACTCTATTTTACTCTCCATTCTCTATATTTGGAGAGTAAAATAGAGAATTAGGTCTCCAATCACTCTCTAAAAAGCTCTTCATTCTCTATTTATAGAGAGGTGGATAGTAGTTCTCCAATTTGGAGAACTACTATTC
>JAJOOO010004781.1:0-20602 GCA_029582685.1 Solanum piurae | reverse complement strand
AACCAAGGTATCAACCCCTCGATATGGTTATACGGGCCTACTACCCCCCGTACTAGGCAACCAAGGTATCAACCCCTCGATATGGTTATACGGGTCTACTACCCCCCGTACTAGGCAACCAAGCTACCAACCGCTCGATATGGTTATACGAGCCTACTACCTCCCGTACTAGGCTTGGTCGACTCGCAACACTTATATAGAGAAAATCATATACACGCTAAACCCTAAACCTTAAGCCCTAAACCCTAAACCCTAAACCTAAACCCTAAACTCTAAACCCTAAACCCTAAACTATAAACCCTAAACCCTAAACTTAAAACCCTAAACTTAAAACCCTAAATCCTAAAATCTAACCCCTAAACCCTAACCCATATACCCATAACCATAAACCCTAAACCCTAAATATAAAACCCTAAATGCTAAACCCTAAACCAAAACTCTAAACCCTAAACCCTACACCCTAAACCCTAAACTCTAAACCCTAAATCCTAACCCAACACCCTAAACCCTTAACACTAAACCCTAACCCTAAACCCTAAACCCTAAATCCTAAGTTCTAAACCCAAAACCATAAATCCTAAACTCAAAACTCAAAACCCTAAACCCTAAACCCTAAAACTTAAACGCTACACACTAAACCCTAAACTCTAAACCCTAACCCTTAACTGTGAACCCTAAACCGTAAATCCTAAACTTTAAAACTAAAACCCTAAACCCTAAACCCTAAATCCTAGATTCAAAACCCTAAATCCTAAACCCTAAACCCTAAACCCTAAATCCTAAACCCTAACCCTAAATCCTAAACCCTAAACCTAAATACTAAATCCTAAATCCTAAACCCTAAACCCTCAATCCTAAACTCTAAATGTTAAACCCTAAACCCTAAACACTATATCCTAAAGCCTAAATCCTAAAATCTAAACCATAAACACTAAACGCTAAACCCTAACTCTAAGCCTTAAATCGTAAACTCAAATCCCTAAACACTAAACACTAAATCCTAAACCTTAACCCTAAATCCTAAACCATACACCTAAACCCTAAACCTAAACCGTAAAATCTAAACTCTAAACCCTAAACTCTAAACCCTGAATCCTAAACTCTAAACCCTAAACCCTAAAATTAAAACCCTAAACTTAAAACCCTAAATCCTAAAATCTGAACCCTAAACTCTAACCCATATACCCATAGCCATAAACCCTAAATCCTAAACCCTAAACCCTAAATGATAAACCCTAAACCAAAACTCTAAGCCCTAAACTCTAAACCCTACACCCTAAACCCTAAACTCTAAACCCTAAACCCTAACCCAACACCCTAAACCCTAAACCTAAACCCTAAGCCCTAAATCCTAAGTTCTAAACCCAAAACCCAAAACCATAAATTCTAAACTCAAAACCCTAAACTCTGAACCCTAAAACATAAACGCTAAATACTAAACCCAAAACTCTAAACCCTAACCCTAAATTGTAAACCCTAAACCGTAAATCCTAAACTTTAAACCTGAAACCCTAAACCCTAAACCCTAAACCCTAAATCCTAAACCCTAAACCCTAAACCCTAAACCCTAAATCCTAAACCCTAAACCTAAATCCTAAACCCTAAACCCTTAATCCTAAACTCTAAATGTTAAACCCTAAATCCTAAACCCTAAATCTTAAAATCGAAACCATAAACCCTAAACTCTAAACTCTACCTCTAAGCCTTAAATGGTAAACTCAAAACCCTAAACCCTAAACCCTAAACACTAAACACTAAACCCTAAACCTTAACCCTAAACCATACACCTAAACCCTAAACCCTAAATCATAAGATCTAAACGTTAAACCCTAAACCCTAAACTCTAAATCCTAAATCCTAAATCCTAACCTTAATCCCTAAACCTTAAACCCTAAACACTAAATCCCAAAACCTAACCCTAAATCCTAACCATAAATCCTAAACCCTAAATACTAAACTCTAAATGTTAAACCCTAAACCATAAACCCAAAACCCAAAATCCAAAACCCAAAACCCTAACCCTAAAAACTAAACCTTAAACACTAAACTCAAAACCCTAAATCCTAACCCTAAATCCTAAACACTAAACACTAAACTCTAACCCTAAACCCTAAACATTAAACCCTTATCACTAAACCCTAATCACTAAACCCCAAACCCTAAACCATAAACTCTAAACCCTAAACCCTAAACCCTAAAACATAAACGCTAAATACTAAACGCAAAACTCTAAACCCTAACCCTAAATTGTAAGCCCTAAACCGTATATCCTAAACTTTAAACCTGAAACCCTAAACCCTAAACCATATATCCTAAACTTTAAACCTCAAACCCTAAACCCTAAACCCTAAATCCTAAATCCTAAACCCTAAACCCTAAACCCTAAACCCTAAATTCTAAACCCTAAACCCTAAACCCTAAACCCTAAACCCTAAATCCTAAACCCTAACCCTAAATCCTAAACCCTAAATCCTAAACCCTTAATCCTAAACTCTAAATGTTAAACCCTAAATCCTAAACCCTAAATCTTAAAATCTAAACCATAAACCCTAAACTCTAAACCCTACCTCTAAGCCTTAAATGGTAAACTCAAATCCCTAAACCCTAAACCCTAAACACTAAACACTAAATCCTAAACCTTAACCCTAAACCATACACCTAAAGCCTAAACCCTAAATCATAAGATCTAAACGTTAAAACCTAAACCCTAAACTCTAAATCCTAAATCCTAAATCCTAACCTTAATCCCTAAACCCTAAACCTTAAACCCTAAACACTAAATCCCAAAACCTAACCCTAAATCCTAACCATAAATCCTAAACCCTAAATACTAAACTCTAAATGTTAAACCCTAAACCATAAACCCAAAACCCAAAATCCAAAACCCAAAACCCTCACCCTAAAAACTAAACCTTAAACACTAAACTCAAAACCCTAATCCTAACCCTAAATCCTAAACACTAAACACTAAACTCTAACCCTAAACCCTAAACATTAAACCCTTATCACTAATCCCTAATCACTAAACCCCAAACCCTAAACCCTAAACCCTAAACTCTAAACCCTAAACCCTAAACCCTAAATCCCAAACTATAAACCCTAAATCCTAAACCGTATATCCTAAACTTTAAACCTGAAACCCTAAACCCTAAACCCTAAATCCTAAATCCTAAACCCTAATCCTAAACACTAAACCTAAACCTAAACCCTAAATCCAAAATCCTAAACTCTGAACGTTAAACACTAAACCCAAAACCTTAAACCCAAATCTTAAACCCTAAATCCTAAAACAAAACTTTAAACCCTAAACCCTAAACCCTAAATACAAATCCCTAAACCCTAAACCCTAAACCTTAAATCCTAACCCTAAATCCTAAACCCTAAACACTAAACCTAAACCCTAAACTCTAAACCCTAAACCCTAAATCGTAAACTGTAAACCAACCTAAACACTAAACTCTAAAGCCTAAATCCTAAACTATAAATACTAAACCCTAAACGTAAAACCATAAATCCTAAAATCTAAACCCTAAACCCCAAACCCTATACCCCTAACAATAAACCCAAAACCCTAAACCCTAAACCTAAACCCTAAATCCTAAATCCTAAAATCTATACTCTTAAACCTAAATCCTAAACCCTAAACCCTAAACCCTAACACGAACCCTAAACCCTTAATTATAAACTCAAAACCCTAAACCCTAAACCCTAAACCCTAAACACTAAATCACATACCCTAACCCTGAATCCTAAACCCTAAACCCAAACCATAAACCGTAAACCGTAAATTCTGAACTCTAAACGTTAAACCCTAAACCCAAAACCCTAAATTGTAACCCTAAACACTAAACTCAAAACCCTAAACCCTAACCCTTAAACACTAAACTCTAATCACTAAACCCTAAACCCTAAATTCTAAACCCTAAACACTAAACCTAAACCCTAAACTATAAACCCTAAACCCTAATCTCTAAACCCTAAACTCTAATATCCAAACCCTAAAGCCTAAACCTAAAACCCTAAACCCTAAACACTAAATGTTAAACCCTAAACCATTTACCCAAAACCCTAAACTTTAAACCCTAAATCCAAACTCTAAACCCTAAACCCTAAACCCAAAATCCAAAATCTAAACCCTAAACCCTAAACTCTAAACCCTACACCCTAACCCTAACCCTAACCCTAAACCCAAAACCCTAAACCTTAAACACTAAACCCTAAACCCTGACCCTTAAACCCTAAACCCTAAACCCTAAATCTATGGTGCGACTAATGCACCTTAGAATAGCAAGGAAAAGGCCAACATGCACTATCAACAAAACTTTCCTCGGATTTCCAACAATTACGCAAGGTATGATCCTAATCTTCAAAAAAATAAAAATGTTGCGAGTCAGGATAACTACACTTATACTTAAGGTATTGGGGGACAACTAAACAATCGGCATCCTACTCAAGTTTCCAATAAGACTAAACAGGACAATATCCCTGAACCTGCTCCTTTTACGATAATTCAATCATTTGTTGCTAAGTTTAGATATAATCAATCTAAGGCTGAAACCCCTATTGAATTGAATAATCCTATTCATACCAATAGACAAGGATTTCCGGCTGTGTTACTAGAAGAAGATGATTACAATATCAAGCTGACTGAAAGCTGCAAGTACACTTTAGTGGGTAAATTTACCAATTCCATGCCTAAAATGGAGGTGATTAGGAAAAGCTTCATACTTCAGACTCAGCTATCTGGGGGAGTGAAAATAGCTCATTATAATTCTCGACATGTTTATATCGATTTGGATAATGAGTTTGATTATGTTACGGTCTGGACTAAACAAAGAATGAGCATAGATGGCCAACTAATGAGAATACAAAATTGGACCCCTGAATTTACCCCCGAGGAAGAAACACTTATAGTTCTTATATGGGTAGCACTACCTGAACTCCCATGGCATTGTTACAACAAAGTCCTCTTGACGACTGTTCTGAGCTTCATTGGTAAAGTGTTATACCTTAATTCTCCCACTTCTCAAAAGACTAGAGGCAGCATGGCCAGAGTGAAGATCCAAATCGATCTCACCAAGCCAAGAGCACCTCATGTTTGGGTGGGATTCAAGAATTCAGACCCCAATAAAGGAAGGTGGCAAAAGGTGCAATATGAGGGGATCCCAGATTACTGCATGTACTGTAAACATCAAGGACATATAGATAATATGTGTACTATCAAAAGAAGAGATGAGGACTTCAAAAAGAGGAGAGAAAAGGAAGGTGAAAAACAAAATAAGCCTAAGGGTGACATAGAGAAAGGAGTTACTAAAGTTATACAGTTACAAGACAAGGACAAAACAGAGACAAATACTAAGGCACAAGATCAACAATTGTTAGTGCCCCAACATACAAGCCAACAACAGACAATTGCTAATAAATTGCAGACACACCAAGAGCCGGAACAATTAGACCAAGAAGAGCAATGGCAGATTCAAAAAAGGAAGCAAAACAGGAATCAGGACCAGGCTCACCCCAAGAATGCATGGAGACCTGTCTCACCTCCACACAAAAGCACCAAGGATATTATGCAAAAGGCACCAGCAACATCATGTATAATTCCTACTATCTCTATTCATAATAACTACATTAATTTAGAAATGCAGGAGCAGCAAGGCATATGCAATGTGTAATGCAATAATAACAAAACTCCAAACTAAGGGATGCAAGCAACATTAGGGTCAGATAAAGACTCACCATCGTTAAACCTTAACAATAAAGCAAGTATGCACAAGGAACATAATGCAACCAGCAAAATCACAGGTATGGATTCTGCTATCCCTACAACCTAGCACCTCACTATAAGTTCTATGAAAACTGTTATGTATGCTGATGAAGCTGAAGGAGGGATGGATGGGGGATGTAAGGAGAAACCCATTAACTTGCAGGAAGGGGTATCCAAAGGGGGGAATTTGACTCATGTTCTGCATGAGGTTGACCACACTGACCCTAAGTTGGACTATAGAGCGCCTGCTACCACTTTTTCAAGACACAACAATCAGGATAATCAAAAACAACACAACCCAATGCAATGTGATGATAATGGTCAGTTTCAGGAAGAACCAAGGATACAAAATACAGAAAATTTGGAACCTTTACAGGATGATGATACTAGTCAGTTTCAAATAGAACCAGGGTCACAGGTTACAGGAAATTTGGAACCTTTGCAACATCAAAAATCTGGTAATTATCCAACAAGTATTGACTAATGGACAGAAACAATAGAGTTCAAGAGGGAATGATGGTAAGAATACTCCTGGTAACAAATAGAAAGATGAGTGTAACCAGAATAGTTTAGAGGAACAGCACCAGCAACATAACAAGAAATCTCCAGGGAAACTATCCAATAACAAATCCAAGGGTAAATTGAGGAAAAAAAAAAGAGAGGCTATCAAGAGAAAACAACAGAAAGATGCTGAAAATCAAAGAACAAATAAGCAACAATCAGATTATGATGTGATAATTTAGAGGATGAGTTTGATGAGGACACTCAATCTGTCAATGAAACTGATGATGATGAAGAAGAAGATGAAACCAGTGCTCACTTGATCAAGGCTTTTGAGTTTACTTTTCGAAGTGAATTCCAAGCAGAGATTCAAGAGGTGGTAAACCAACAAGGCTTATCCCCAAGGGGTAGAAAACAAGTCAGACAACTCATTAAATCAGCATCTGTCAGCACATCTGCTAACTCTAGCAGACCTAACACTAGGTCCAAAAGCAAAGGTTTTTAATGATTAGTACAATATGTTGGAATGCTAGGAGCATCAACACCCAAGGCTCTTTGGAACGACTCCAAAATCTCAAGAAAATGCATAATCTCTCTATGATAGCTATTCTTGAACCTTTTGCACACAACTCTCAGATCAACCATTAAAAACTTTTATTATCTATGGATAATGCTATCTGTAATCACAATGGCAAAATCTGGCTATTTTAGACCAATGATATGGAAAGTGAGGTGCTTGAAGTGCATGATCAACACATTACTTGTTCTATGAAGCATGTAGAGTATAAAGAGAAGTTTATGGTTTCTTGCATTTGTGCCAAATGCAAAGAACATTTGAGAAGACCTTTTGGGACAGATTGTTCCATTTTTCTAACATGGACACCCCTTGGTGTACCATAGGTGATTTTAATGTTATTACATCTACCAAGGAAAAATATGGTGGTATACCCTACAACATGAACAAAAGTTTTGATTTTATTAGTATTATTGAGGAAAGTGGACTAGTTGATATTGGGTATAGTGGACAACATTATACTTGGTGTAATCAGAGAGCAGAAGCAGCTAGAGTGTGTAAAAGGTTGGACAGAGCTATGGTCAATGATAAATGGTTGGAGTTCATGCCCCAAACTACCATTACTCACCTACCTTTTGTTGGTTCTGATCATTTTCCATTACTGGAACTGGAAGTCAGACTGGAACACAAAACCAAGTATTTTAAATTCCTACACTGTTGGACTGAAAATGAGAGTTTTTTAGATACAGTTAAAGGCTACTGGCAGAAGAAAATCTCTGGGAACCTTATGTGGAGATTACATCAGAAAATGAAAATACTAGCTTCCACATTGAGTACTTGGTCCAAGAAGGAATATGGCAATATATTCACTAGTGTTGTTAATTTTGAGGAGCAAGTAAAAGTTGCAGAAGAAGATGTCCTACAACACAACACTGAAGAAAACAGAACCAAGCTTCATCATATCAATGCTCAATACATCAAGTATCTCAAACTGGAAGATACTAATTCTAAGTATTTCCATTACATCATGAGGGGTAAAAGAAGAAAGTTGTTCATACACAAAGTCTGTACTGCTGAAGATGTCTGGGTACAAGGAGATGACAACATTGCTAAGGAAGCATGTGATTACTTTGAAAACATGTTTTCAAGCCATGAGAGCAGAATCAGGGAAGATATTCTTAATTGCATTCCCAGAATGGTAACACCAGAACAGAATCAGACACTCCAGCAAATGCCTAACTTGGAAGAGTTGACTCAAGTAGTGTTTTCCATGAACCCCAACTCTGCAGCTGGCCCAGATGGTTTTGGAGGAAAATTCAATCAATATTGCTGGGAAATTATAAAAGAAGATATGTTGAGTGCTATCCATTATTTCTTCTGTGGATATACCATGCCTAAGTTCATTTCACATGTTTGTCTGGTACTACTCCCTAAAGTTGAGCATCCCAACAAGTTCACTGAATTCAGACCCATCAGCTTGAGTAATTTTTCCAATAAAATTATCTCCAAATTGTTATATCTCAGATTAGCCGCTATTCTACCTCAGTTTATTTCTGAAAACCAATCTGGTTTTGTGAAGGGTAGAAGCATATCTGAGAATATTATGCTGGCTCAGGAAATTACTCATGGTATTAAAAAACCCAATGAAGGTGACAATGTGGTAATTAAACTAGATATGACCAAGGCATATGATAGAGTGTCTTGGTCTTATACTTGTCTAGTGCTGAGAAAAATAGGATTTGGAGAGATACTTATTGATCTAGTATGGAGAACTATGAGCAACAATTGGTACTCAGTGATTATTAATGGTGTTAGACATGGTTTCTTTCATTCCACCAGAGGTCTCAAACAGGGGGATCCTTTATCCCCATCCCTATTTATTTTAGGGGATGAAGTACTTTCCAGGCTGCTCAACAACCTTCACCATCATCAGAATTACAGAAGTTTTCAAATGGAAATCAGGGGACCTCAAATTAATCATCTTAGTTTTGCAGGTGACATCATCATTTTGTCCTCCACTACCAGGGACACTCTCCAGCTGATCATGAAGACTCTTTCCACCTATGAGACATTGTCTGACCAACTCATAAACAAAGAAAAGAGTCATTTCATGATTCTTGAGAATACTCCTCAAGGTAACATTGCAATGATTAAAGAAATCACTGGCTTTAATAAAAAAACTAGTCCTATTACTTACCTTGGTTGTCCTTTATACATTGGAGGACAGAGAATTATATACTACACGATTTAGTGGCTAAAATTACTAAGAGAATTTCGGGATGGCAATCGAGAATGTTAAGCTTTGGAGGCAAAGTTACTATGGTGAAACATGTCCTCCAATCAATCCCCATACATACAATGTCAGCTATTTCTCCTCCTAAAACAACTATCAGATATATGAAGAGAGCTATTGCTGATTTCTTTTGGGGCTGGGACAAGGAAAAGAAGAAATATCATTGCGCTTCTTGGGATAAATTGAGTCTACCTTATGATGAAGGAGGCATTGGAGTACGAAAACTAGAAGATGTATGCACCTCTCTTCAATTCAAGCAATGGTGGACTTTCAGAACTAAACAAACCTTATGGGGTCAATTTCTGAGGGCTAAATACTGCCAAAGGGCTCACCCTGTGGCCAAAAAACTTGATACTGGGCAATCTTTGATTTGGAATTTTATGTTAAAGAATAAAAGCATTGATGAGAAACAAATCAAATGGAGAATCAACTCCGGAAATAGCTCCTTTTGGTGGGATGATTAGCTGGGAGAGGGTCCTATAGCTTCCTATTGCACTCATATTACTAGTCTTAACACCACCACAATCTCTCAATTTCTGGTAGGTGGAAATTGGAATGAAACTATGGTACGACAATGGGTGGGGCTCTTTTAGTTCCAAAATTTTTGAGTATCCCCATTCACTACCAAGAACAAGCTCTAGATCAGGCAATCTGGAAGCTTACAGTTGATGGTTTATTTTCTTGCTCTTCAACATGGGAACTTATTAGACACAAAGGCACTAAGAGCATCATTAACAAAGGCATCTGGCATAGGCAGCTTCCATTCAAGATTTTATTTCTAGTTTGGAGGGCATTGAGGAGCAAACTTCCCACTAATGAGAAACTTATCAGCTTTGGAAAGGAACCTGCTCAATGCTCCTGCTGCTACAGACTTGGAGAAGACAACATAGACCACATTTTTATATCCGGCCACTTTGCCAACAATATATGGACCTTCTTTTCTGCAGCTTCAGGTATAAAGCACGATCACACTCCTATAAATATGTTGCTACTGAGATGGTGGAGACAGGAACACAAGAGTTAAGTGCAGAACCTGTTGATTCAGCTACTCCCTTTGATCATTATCTGGAACCTCTGGAAAAATAGATGTGCTACAAAATATGGTGCAAAGCAGTCCAACACAGCTAGAGTCAAGTTTTTAATCCTTAAGGATACTACACATCTACTCAACAAAGCATTTTCTTACATCCAATGGCCCAATAATTGGAGGGATTTATTCAGGATGATCGATAAGTGCAGACAGGAGACTATGGTTAGAATTGTGAAATGGGAAAAACCTAGTCAAACACTGCTTAAACTTAATACGGATGGTAGTGCACTTAGTAATCCGGGAAAGATTGATGGAGGGGGAATCTTGAGAGACTATCAGGCGAGAATGATTTATGCATTTGCTATACCTCTAGGAACTGGTACCAACAACCAAGCTGAGCTCCAAGCTGCCAGCCATGGTATCTTCTGGTGCATACAACATGGCTATAAGAAAATACACTTGGAAGTTGATTATGAACTAGTCATTAAATGGCAATCCAAAAAACTCACACTCCCTTGGAACCTTCGGCAATACATCACGGAATTACAAATCCTAGTTCAGCAATTGGAGCAGTTCAAATGCACACACACCTACAGAGAGGCAAACAACACGGCTGATCATCTTTCCAAATTCAGCCATACTTCAGATATCATCCAACATTTCTACATCAAGGATCAACTTCCTATACTAGCAAAAGGAAGTTTCATTCTGGAAAAACTTGACATGCCAAACTTCAGAAGAAAGAGACTGAAAAGAATCAAGAGGCCTACCTAATAGTGAGCCTGTTCTGATAGGATATCCTGTTTAGGTTTTTCTTTTTTTTAGGTTTTATCTGTAAGGGGAGAGTCTTCCTTGTTTAATTCTTGTCTTACTTATGTAAGGGGAGAGTCTCCCTTATTTATGTTTCTTAGTTTCTTTGTATCGAGAGGAGTCCTCTGTTTTAGATACTTAGACATTAGGTTTCTTCATTCTAGTATGGGGATGAGTGGACTTTCCATAGTAGGAAGGACTATTCTAAACCACCATAGGACCGGAGGTAAGGTTTATGTCCCCGTCCTTGTACTATTTTTATTATTTATGTTAAGGCCTGGGGGTGTTGCTAAGCCCGTGACCCCTCCAAGGGTCGTTCAAAAAAAAAAAAAAAAAACAATATCTAAACTCTAAACCCTAAGCCCAAAACCTTAAACACTAAATCCTAATACTAAAACCCTAAACCCCAAAACCTAAAACATAAACCCTAAACCCTAAACCCATATCCTAAACCCTAAACACTAAACCCTAAACCCTAAACCCTAAACACTATGCCCTAAACCCTAAGCCCTAACTCTAAACCCTAAATCATAAACTCAAAACCCTAAACCCTAAACTCTAAACCCTGAGCCCTAACCCTAAACCCTAAACGCTAAACTTTAAAACCTAAATCCCTTACCATAAACCCTAAACCCTAAACCCTAAAACCTAAACCCTAAGCCTCAAACCCTAAACCTTAAATACAAACTCTAAACCCTAAATCCAAAACCTTAAATCATACACTCAAACCCCGAAACCCTAACCCTAAACTCTAAACCCTAAACCCTAAACCCTAAACCCTAAACACTAAACCTAAAACCATAAACCCTAAAACCTAAACTCTAAACCCTAAAACTTAAACCCTAACCCTAAACCCTAGAACCTAAACCCTAAATCCTAAATCCTAAACTCTAAACCCTAACCCTTAAACCCTAAACCCAACCCTAAACCCTAAATCCTAAACCCTAACCCTAAACCCAAAATCCTAAACTCAAAATCCTAAACCCTAAACCCTAAACCCTAAACCCTTAATCCAAAACCCTAACCCTAAATCCTAAATCCTAAACCCCTGATCCTAAATCCTAAACCTAAACCCTAAATCCTAAACTCTACGTTAAACCGTAAACCCAAAACCCAAAACCCAAAACCCTAAATCCTAAACCCTAAACCTTAGCCATAAACCTAAAACCTAAACCCTAAATCCTAAACTCAAAACCCTAAACACTAAACACTAATCCCTAAACTCTAAACACTAAACCCCAAACATTAAACCCTAAACCCTAAACCTTAAACCCTACACCCTTAACCCTAACCCTAAACCCAAAACCGTAAACACTAAACCTAAACACTAAACTCTAAACCCTAAACCCTAAATCCTATACTATAAACCCTAAACCCTAAACACTAAACTCAAATCCTAAACCCAGACCGATAACCATAAACCCTAAAAATCTAAACCATAAGACCTAAACTATATACCCTAAACACTAAACCTTAAACCCAAAACCCTAAATTCTAAATACAAACTCTAAACCTTAAATGCTAAACCCTAAACCCTAAATCCTATTACCTAAATCCTAAAATATAAATCTAAGACCCTAAACCCTAAACCCTAAACCCTAAATCCTAAACCCTAAACGCTAAGCCTTAAAGCCAAAACTTTAAACCCTAAACCCTAAACCCTAAACCCTAAAGCCTAAACCTTAAACCCCATCGCTTCCTCATTTCTCAAATTTTTTCTCTCTCTAAAAATCGCTCTCTGAAATTTTCTTCCTGAAGGCGGAATACACAGCAGTTCACCGGAATGGCTACAGAGCCGCCAGGGATGCAGCTCCGACCACCGGACTGGTCCCAGTCGACGCGCAACTCCAATATCAACAAACCCCAAGAGGGCGCTTCACCAGAATTATCAGACAACTCTTCGGAATTGCGACGAACTGAAGCGATCCATGTCGCGATTTCAGAAGAAGAGTTGGACTGGGCTCGCAAAATTATGTCCCTAGATCAATCTGGAATGATTCGTGTTAATTCGACTGGGAATAACGAAACTACAGCTAAAGATCTATCTATAGTCCAAAAATCAAACGATTTTAGCTCACAAATTGAGAGATCCATGAAGGCGAGTTCGGGAGAAATCGCCTCAAAATCGCCTGATGGTCGCCCTCAATTTCGATCACCTTTCGATGAGATGAATGAAGTTTTAAACACTGGGGAATCTTCCCCAGGCCAAGGGCTACATCTTAATGGAAGCTCAACCCATTTTGACACTGAAATCTCCGGCGGCATAAAATCCGTCAATGTCGCCGGAGCTCCGATCAACAATGGCGACGAAGAGTTACAACAAAAGCTTCATTGTGATGATAATGACCTCACTAAGGTAACAGAACCCATAATCCAACAACAAAATAATGTTTGTTCATCTTCTAATTTGCAGGAGCAAGAGACAGCAATAGCAGATATCTCCAACAAAGGAGAGGAGGTTGAATCGATTAGAATGACAAGCATGTTGAATCAAGAAAACATTCAAGACGTGCAATATGATCCAAGGAAGCATACTACAAAGGAATTCACCGATGATAACGCACAGAGGAAAATGCAGGGGAAGTCAGACGCAACAGCAAACCAAACACAAGTACCACAACACACAAACTCTGAAGAGCAACCAGGCGTACCAAACGAAAAACAACAGGGCAAAGGGGAGAAAGTCATTTGGAAGGTGAAGGAGAAGACAATTGCAGGTAAATCACCTCATAAAGCACAAGAACCTCATGATCATAACTTTGCATCTCTCCCTGATGCTAAAGCTGTTAATCCAAATGAGCATGAGAAGGGTAATTCTGTTATGCAGGAGGAAGGAACAGGGCAGAATGAAAAGCAAAATCACATGAGAAACAAACTTGTGAATCATAACATTCCCTCCCCTATCAAGGTATCTTCTAACTTTGATACTTATAAACCAAACATGATCAACGCCAACCAAAATGCCAACCTGCAACAACAGAACAGACTTAATACCAATAGCTCCATTAACAAAAATAACACCACTCAAATCCCTGATCCTTCCCCCCCTGTTGTAGCCCAGACCTTAGCTAATAGATTGAAAGCTATCCAAAACTGTAATGCCCCTCGGGTAGACATTAACCCCCCTATTATTACCACCAAGCAAGGATACCCTTCTATAACATTCCATGAAGAAGACTTCATGTACAAAATGGCTGGCAGATGCAAGTACACCTTGGTGGGTAAGTTCACTAACTCTATGCCCAAAATGGAGGTAATCAGAAAAAGTTTTGTTGCTCAAACTCACCTTATTGGAGCTGTTAAGATTGCACATTACAACTCGAGGCATATTTACATAGACTTTGACAATGAAGCTGATCACATCAATGTTTGGACTAAGCAAAAAATGTTTATAGCTGGACACTCTATGAAAATTCAAATGTGGAGGCCAGAATTTAAACTAGATGAGGAGACTCCTGTAGTCCCTATTTGGATCACTCTTCCCGAATTACCTTGGCACTGCTATTATATGGATGTCTTGACCACTATACTGTCACCTATTGGAAAGGCTCTGTACCTTGACTCAGCATCTCTACAGAAAACTAGGGGTAGTGTGGCAAAAGTTAGAATCCAAATAGACTTGACCAAGGAAAGACCTAGACATGTCTGGCTGGGATTCTCAGAAAAAGATCCTACTAGAGGAAAGTGGCAAATTATTGATTATGAAGAGGTTCCATCTTACTGTCTATATTGTAAACAACAAGGTCACTTTGTGGGCACATGCCCTATGAAGACTAGAGATGAAGAGATCAAGCAAAGAAAAGAAATGGAAGCTAGCAAAAAAGGACAAGACAAACAACAGAATAAAGGAACCAAAAACAATCAGCCACATGAAGAAGACAAAGAGAAAAGGCAGTCCAAGAACCAGAACCAAGCTAGAGACCAGAATGCCAATAATAACACTCACAAGGAGGAACAATGGCAGACTCAAGGCAGAAAAAGAAACAACAATCACAATCAGACTCAAGACCAAGGTAAGAAAAAAAATCCCCAAATGCAGGTACAGCAGACCAAGGACACTCAAAAGCAACAAAGCATGCAGGAAACAGGTATGAATACTAAACCCTTGACAAACTTTGAAAAGGAATCTGGTGATCAGATTCCTAAACCCCCATCCCCTGTAATTGATGTGGATGATGACCACAATGATACCCCCTCCCCTGTAATTGTTGTGAATGATGTGTCTGAGGTAGCTGTTGGAGGGAGGATGGTTGTGCAGGAGAAACCTTCTAACATGCAGGAAGGGGTACCAAAGGGGAGGGCATTGTCTCATGTTATGCATGAAAACCAACCACCAGACCATAGATTTGACCTTCAAGCCCCTGCTACCACTGAACATCAACAGAAACAGCAGACTAATCAGAATACTGCAGAAACTCACCAGGATCAGCTTCAAGGTGAAAATCAACAGGCTCAAAATAACAAGGGAGATGGTGAACATAACAAAGGGTCCATGGCCAAGGACATGGGGAATAATGCCAGTACTAGCAGACATGGTCAGACTCCTAAAAGCAAAAATAAACCAAGTAAGAAAAAGAGAGATGCAAACAGGAAGAAACAGTCGGAATTGTTAGAGCATATGCACAATGACAATAACCAAGATAGTATCCAAGAAGAAGAGACAAGGCCATGCAAAAAATTTATCATGGTTGATGATCACCATGGCATGGATGTGCTACCTCTCAATATTCAATATAATACTCCTCCCCAGGGCAAACCTCCTGATCAGACACTGCTGAAAAAAACTGTAAGAGCTCAAGTTATAGATGAATATGAAGTTGAGAATTCTGAAGATGAAGAGGATATAGACAATCAGGCCATTGAAGATCAGGATGAGAATGATGAAGCTAGTGAACTTTTGATCAAAGCATTTAGTCCAAACAATGACAGTGTTCTAGAAAAGGAGCTTCAACAAACCATCAGTAAACAAGGTCTCTCCCCCAGAGGCATTCACCTAGAAAGACTTCCCCTAAAGAAGTCTACTCATACTATTACAGCTACTGCAGGTAGACCAAATACAAGGCTATTCACCTCCAGATCATCTCAATGATAAGTACAATCATTTGGAATGCTAGAGGTATCAATACCCAAGGTGTGATGGAAAGACTCAAAAATCTCAAAAATATGCATCACTTGTCCATGATTGTTATACTGGAACCTTTCTCAGACCACATTCAAATGAACATGTTTAAAAGTATGCTTGCCATGGATTATGCTACTAGCAACACCAATGGAAAGATTTGGCTTTTTTGGACAAATGACATTTCCTGTAAGGTTCTAGAGGCAGATGAGCAGCAAGTCACTTGTGAACTCAGTCATGTGGAAGCTCTTGATATTTATATAAATACCTTTGTATATGCCAAGTGCAAAGATTATCTCAGAAGACCTTTATGGGACAGACTGCTACACTATGCTGACACTACTAACACCACCCCTTGGTGTACAGTTGGTGACTTCAATGTCATAACAGATACAGAGGAAAAGCTTGGTGGAATTCCTTACAATATGAGAAAAAGTTTGGAATTCATTGGAGTGATTGAAGCCTGTGGACTTATGGACTTAGGTTTCAATGGACCTAAATTCACTTGGTCTAACCAAAGAGGCATCAACTTCAGAATTTGGAAAAGACTGGATAGAGCTATGGTTAATGATAGGTGGTTGCAAGACATGCCTCACACTAACATCACTCACCTTCCATCTGTAGGTTCTGATCACTGCCCTCTTCTTATGGAGATGAGTGCCAGGCCAGAAAACCATATCAAATATTTCAAATTCCTCAATTTTTGGGCAGACCAACCTTCTTTTTTAAATACTGTGACAGAGTGCTGGAACAGGCAAATTGAAGGGAACCCCATGTGGATCTTTCATCAGAAATTGAAAATGGTAGCCTCCACTCTTAGCACTTGGTCTAAAATGCAGTTTGGTGATGTCTATGCTACAGTCAGAGATTATGAAGAGAGAGTTAAAATTGCTGAAGAGAATCTTATTCATGACAATACTGAGGACAACAGAACTGCTCTACATGAGATTAATGCAAAGTATATCAAATTTATGAAGTATGAGGATTCTATTCTCAGACAAAAATCTCAACTTCAGTGGTTCAAAGAAGGGGATGGTAACACCAAATACTTTCATGCCTTGATAAGAGGAAGAAGAAGAAAGCTATTTATTCATAAAATCCTTAATGACAAGGATGAATGGACTCAGGGTGATGATCATATTGCTGCTGCTGCCTGTGAGCATTTCCAGAGCATTTTCACAGGGAAGGATAGACTCATTGATGAGGTCCCTATGAATTGCATCCCAAGGATGGTCACTGAAGAACAGAATGACAGGCTGAAGGCATTACCAACTATTGAAGAGCTGAAAGAAGTTGTTTTCTCCATGAATCCAAACTCTGCTGCTGGACCGGATGGGATGAATGGCTGTTTTTTCCAGAAATGCTGGAACATTATTAAGAATGACCTCCTGGCAGTCATCCAGGCCTTTTTCAGTGGCCAAATGCTACCAAAATATTTCTCTCATGCTTGCCTTGTTTTGATTCCTAAAGTGAAAAATCCCAACAAGCTTTCTGAGTTTAGACCCATAAGCTTAAGCAATTTCACTAGCAAAATTGTGTCTAAACTTTTATGTCTCAGACTTGCCCCTATCCTACCTAGCTTGATTTCAACCAATCAATCAGGTTTCGTCAAAGGAAGAAGCATCTCTGAAAACATTATGTTGGCTCAAGAGATTATTCATCAGATAAAAAAACCTACTATTGGTAGCAATGTGGTTATCAAACTTGACATGGCCAAAGCGTATGACAGAGTTTCGTGGTCTTATACTTGCCTAATTCTTAGGAAGATGGGGTTTGATGAAATCTTTATTGATATGGCGTGGAGAATTATGGCTAACAACTGGTACTCCATCATCATAAATGGCAAGAGGTATGGTTTTTTCCACTCCACAAGAGGCCTTAAGCAAGGAGATCCATTATCCCCGGCCCTATTTATTCTAGGTGCCGAGGTCCTATCCAGATCCCTGAACAGACTTAATCATAACCCTCTTTATCATGGTTTTCATATGGAAAGCAGGGGCCCCCAGATCAACCACTTGAGTTTTGCGGATGATATCATTATATTCACTTCGGGAAGGAAGAGATCTCTTAAACTTATAATGAATACTTTGGCTAATTATGAGAGAATTTTGGGCCAGCTTATTAATAAAGCCAAAAGTCTTTTTTTACTTCCTTCTAATGCCTTCAGCAGTACCTGCGACAGAATCAAAAGATGTACAGGTTTTCATCAAAAAGAGGCTCCAATTACTTACCTTGGCTGCCCCTTATTTATAGGTCGACCAAGAATTATTTATTTCTCGGACATCATCAGCAAAGTTGTGAACAGAATCACAGGGTGGCAGTCGAAGCTCTTGAGTTTTGGTGGCAAAGCTACGTTAATCAAACATGTTCTTCAATCACTGCCTATTCACTTGATGTCTGCTATTTCCCCTCCCTCAACTATCATTAAGCAAACCCAAGGTATTATGGCCAACTTCTTCTGGGGGTGGAGAAATGAACAAAAAAAGTATCATTGGTCTTCATGGAAAATTTAAGCTTTCCTCACGAAGAAGGAGGTATCGGTTTCAGACTTATGAGCGATGTATGTCAATCCTTTCAATACAAACATTGGTGGGTCTTCAGGTCAAAACAAACTCTTTGGGGGGATTTCCTAAGGGCAAAATACTGTCAAAGATCCAACCCCATAAGCAAAAAATGGGACACAGGTGAATCACAAGCTTGGAAAAAAATGATGAGAAACAAGCACATTGTGGAAACTCATATTCAATGGAAAATCAAATCAGGTTCTTGCTCCTTTTGGTGGGATAATTGGCTTGGCATTGGCCCGCTAGCTCAGTACTCTACTAACAGTAACAGATTCAATACTGACACTGTTGCGGACTTCTTGGAAGAGGGGCAATGGAACTTGGAGAAAATTATTCAACAAGCTCCACCAGCTTATGTACACAGCATTCTGGCAGTCCAGTTCCAGTTACTGCCAGGTATCGCTGATCAGCCTGTTTGGAGCCTCAATTCCAGTGGTGAATTCACGTGCACCTCTGCATGGAATGTCATTAGAGAGAAGAGATCAACAACCAAATTCAACACTTACAATTGGCACAAAAACATTCCATTCAAATGCTCTTTTCTCTTATGGAGGGCAGTCAGGGGCAAGCTGCCCACGAATGAAAAACTTGCCAGATTTGGGGTGGATCCTAGTGACTGTCATTGCTGCCAGGTACCTGGTCCAGACACCATTGAGCACATCTTCAATTCTGGAAGTTTTGCCACCAAGATTTGGAATTTCTTTGCCATCTCCTTGGGTATCTCGACTGACCACCTTCCACTCAAACAGTTAATTATGAGGTGGTGGAGCTCCAATCACAACAATGAAGCACACAAACTTATTATACAATCCACTCCAATCTTTATTTGTTGGAACTTGTGGAAAAATAGATGTGCTAAGAAATACGGAGGTAAGCAATCCAATATTGCTAGGGTCAAATTTGCTGTCTTTAGAGACACTATTAGGCTGCTGCATATAGTATTTCCCTATATTCCATGGCCCTCTAGCTGGAAGAATATATGTATCCTCATCGAACAATGTTACCATGATATCAAAGTCACTCTAGTGCAATGGATCAAGCCTCCGGACACATGGGTTAAGCTCAACACTGATGGAAGTGCCTTATGCAACCCGGGGAAAATAGGAGCAGGAGGCATTCTCAGAGATTCCAATGGAAAGCTAATCTTTGCATACTCGGCTCCTTTGGGGGAAGGCACCAACAACCAAGCAGAAGTAGAGGCAGCTATCTTTGGTATATCGTGGTGTGTTCATTTAAATTACCACCAAATCATCCTTGAGGTCGACTCTCAGCTGCTGGTGGACTGGTTATTGGCCAGATCAGCACCTCCATGGAATATTGCATCCCAAATACAGAAACTCCAACAGATCACTAATCACTTCTCCCATTTTAAATGTAATCACACCTTCAGAGAAGCCAACTATATCGCAGACACTCTCTCCAAACACAGCCACCACATCAACAATCCTCAAATATATTTCAACATTCAACAATTACCAAAGGAAACAGCAGCATATCTCAAACTGGACATGGCTGGTACAGCAAGCTTCAGAAGAAGGAAAATGAAGCGAATCAAGAAACCCCCTTGAAGCAGCAGCATACTGATGGACCTCTGAAAGTTCGTGAACTCTCATAGGCCCCTTTTTGGTGATATCTCTGTCATCTCCCATTTGATTATTTCTTGTTTAAGTCATAGTTATTATGAAGAACTCTTCTTTTATTGTAAGGGGAGAGTCTCCCTCATTTATGTTGTTTTCCTAGAATCTTTGTATCGGGAGGAGTCCTCTCATATAGGTGCTTAGACGATAGGATTCATTTCTAGCTTGGGGAGGAGATGGAGAACTTACTAAGGATACTTAGTAAGCTACCTACTCTTGCACCACCATTAAGTGGAGGTAAGGTTTATGTCCCCCTCCTTGTAATTTTCCCCTTTATGAATGCTAAGGCCTGGGGGTGATGCTCAGCCCCTACCCCTCCAAGGGTATTAAAATTAAAAAAAAAAAAAAAAAAAAAAAAAAAAAAAAA
>JAJOOO010004780.1:0-27589 GCA_029582685.1 Solanum piurae | reverse complement strand
ATAGATGTTAAAATTGTGTAGTGATATTCAGCCGAAAGTATATATTTATATTACATTATTACTTTATATTTTATGCATAATTGTATTGTTACCTCATTTTTTTAGTGTTTTGAGCTTATTATAAATTTTATGTGTACAGAAAATGTTAAGTGCATGCAATATTATTACAAACCCAAAAATCAAATAAAACAACAAAAAATGAAAGAAATTTTACACCAATGGAATGTAAAAATCGTCGAAATAACTTAAAATTCAAAATAAAATAAAATAAAATAACAATACTGGTGATGGTTAGATATCATTGAGAGTCTAGGACAAAAGAAATTAAATCTTTCGAAAAAAATGCAATAGTCATGAAAAAAAACTTAAACATAAGAAATATTATTAAATCTTGCGGAATAAAAGAACGATAAAATTGTCTTTAATTTTTTTTTTGATTATTTAAGAGTAAACATTTTTAAGCATAAAGTACAAGAACTAAATTAATATTTTTTCATTTATAATTAAAGTTAATATCCACATTTAACATGCATAAAATCTTCACACATAAAAAATAACGGATCCGGCTGCCCTCCACTACCTCTTCCCTCCATTTCGTCAAGTGCACGTCTAGATTAAAGACATGTGTCATATTTAAAGTTTAAAGATCAAGATTATATCATATGAACAAATATCATAACCATAGTTAAGTCAACTAATTTTAGAAAACTACTCTCCAAATTTGGTAAGAATTACAATATATTCCATACAAAATTTGATATTTATTAATATCTTTAATTTATAATTTAATATTTAAATACAAAAAAATAATATGAAATTAATGATTATAACTCAAAAGTTACTCAACTATTGATATTTTATTTAGAAAGTCACCCAACTATTGATATTTCACTTAAAAAATCACCCAATCAATTTAAATATTTTTTTTAATTAAATTTTGTTGAAATCAAATTTTATTTTAAACTATTTTTATAAGAAATAAGAAGATATCTATTTTATTTATCTTACTAATCCACTCCAATTATTTAATTTTTTTTTTTTTTTGAAAAACGTACTGTAGCAATAGACAAAAAAAATTATTTTTCGTTCTAGCAATTGTTTAGTAGAATTAAATAAGATGAAAAATTATCCCAAAAAAGGAGAACATTGGAATTGATCAAAAGTAATCAAAAGAACGCACAATAGCAATCTTTTATCATTTAAAAATAATTGGTTTAAAACTAAAAATTTACAATGTAATATTTAAATACAAAAATATAATATGAAATTAATGATATTAATAAATATCAAATTTTGTATAGAATATATTGTAATCTTTATCAAATTTGGAGAGTAATTTTCTAAAATTAGTTGACATAACTATGGTTATGATATTTGTTAATATAATATAATCTTGACCTTTAAACTTTAAATATGACACATGTCTCTAATCTAGACGTGCATTTGACGAAATGGAGAGAAGGGATAATGGAGGGGAGCATGATCCAAAAATAACGAGTGCAATCAATAAATATAAAATCTATTACTTGCTCACAAATTCATTTTTTTTTAAAGTTATAATTATCTTATTTTACCATATTAGTTTATAGAATATCAAATCACTTGTATCCATATTTAATTTCTCATAAATAATTTTTTCTTTAAAAATTATCCAATTATATAAAAAAGAAAAAAACTCATCAACAAAATATGATTAACCTACAATTATATTTACTTGAGTTTACACTGAAATTCAATTTCATGTGTCTGGTTTTCCAAAAGGGCTGTTAGCAAAGTTCCCCCGCTCAATTCTTCAATGGAGAAAATCCATTAGAGTTCAACTCATACTTGTTCGCTACAATGGTAACCTATCAAAATTCAAATAAAAATTAACTTTTTGCTGTATAATTTTCAACTGGGTGTTTGATTCTTTCTTTCAAAATTTGTGTTTCAGTTTTCGATTGCAGCCATCAACGATACAGAGTCAGTAAGCCAATGGGAACCTTTAGCCCCAACCAAAGAAGCCCAGGTAAACTTGTTCTTGCTTTTCCGCTTGATTAAATGGGGTTTCTAATTGTCTGCTTAGTTGTTGGGATTGATTTAAGAATTAATTGTAAAGAACCCCTTATGTTTCAGTACCCTAATTGTGCAAGATTAAGATATAAAAAGCTAGTTTATTTCATTATATTCCTTTTGTCAAGCATTTAAAATTTGAAAAAGCTAGTTGTGTTGAGACATTATAAAGCATCTCTCAATTTTGTGATCACTTGGATGATATTTTTCTGCAAATTTTATTGTGAGCAATTACGGAGCTATTTTGATTTATGTCTTTCTATAATGAATTTATAATTTGGTTTTTGCAGGAATTTCACTTATCACAAACTTACCATGAGGGACTTTTGAAGTTGGAAGCTAAAGACTATAAAAAGGCTCGTGAGCTTTTGGAAGTTGTATTAAAGGATCCTTTGGTGGCAAATTCACAGGTACATGCTGATAGTTACCCTGGAATCACCCTCTTTTCTGATACATCCTTACTAATGGTTATTTTTCTTCTTCTTATTTTTGTGTTTTCATTATAGGTGGATAGTAATTCTAGTGATGGTCATCTTTTGCAGCTCAGGTGTGTTTGAGGCCTAACTTTTAACTCAAACTACCGGTTCTAATTTTATTGTAAATTTCTTGTCTTACTTGCTTGTTCCTGGCTACTAATTCTCTAATAATCTAGAATAACAAGTGGACTACCATCTCTTTTAGCTGGCTTTACAGCATTTTTCATATTATTTTCCTGTGCATTTAAAACTGAAGCCCATTTGTTGCCCTTTCCCGCTATCATTGGTAGTTTAAATTTTGCATTATTGTTAGTGAGACTATATTGAATTGAAGATCTTACAGAGATCTAAAAAGAGCATGACATAGAAGGGTCAGTTTGATCGTCTGATTTCAGAAAATTGGTGCACCTTTATGGATGTTGAACACAAAATTAAGTTAATAAAAACTGCACTTTCTAACATTTTGAACTATTAGATGGGAAAATCGCACACTTTAACACAAGTCTTGGGTTCAAGTCTCATAATTACCAACTATTTAAAAGAAAAAAGTTTTTTCACACACTTTAAGAAGTATGTGAAGGGGCCTGTTGAAGACAAAATTAAGTCAATAAAAAGTGTGTTCTCTCAGCGTTTAGATAAAACGGCCACACATTTTAAAACATGGAACTTTCACAAAAATGTATGCCCTTCCTCCCTTAAGATATCATATTTAACTTATATGTTTTTCCTAATAAAGAAACATTAGTGTTGCATAAGGGAGGAGGAAGGGAAAAGGGAAAGAGAAACTATTTATGAGGTTTGAACCTTCCACTTACCTGGTGGAAGTGAGTAAATTCAAACTTATATATCATATTAGTGACAGTAAAACAGTGTTGTCAAAGGTGTGCTTAAAGCGCGCCTAAGCCTTGAAGCTCAGCTCAAAATGTGTTGAGCGTTTTTCTTTGCTTAATGTGTGCTCCAGTGTCGTCATCAAGGTTCTAAGACATACTTTTCCTTGCGAATGAGCCTCTTTTGAAGAGGCGACACTAAACACTTGATATTTCACTTTATTGTAATTACTTGGACTAAACACAGTCTTTTCCCCTTTGTGCCTTTTCCATTAAGCCCACACTTTATTTGTGCTTTACACTTAAAGCCCCAAAGGATCGTAGAGCTCTTTGCGGTTTTTGCTTTTGATAACACTTAGTAGAAGAATATATTTAAGTAATAGGTGAAAAGCTAGTTTGATAGACAAAATATCCTGTCAAAGTTGTAAAGTTTAGTAGTTTAGTAAATTGAATAAATAAAATATTGTCAAACATTTTTCGAATGTTCCAAAATGGATAGTGTCATAAAATTTGGATGGTAGGAGAATTATGTCTTTTTTTTTTATGTTGAAGTAATGCGTTTCATTAAAAAGCATCAAGGAGATGCAAAGTTACAAGGAGCATAGTTACAAGTAACAAAATGACAAAAAGGAGTATTTAGCTCAGTTCAGCTCCTATACAAAGTGTTAATCTAAAACTAGGGTGCTAACGAAGTCTAGAAAATGCCCAGCACTAAGGACCGGGGTCAACTTTGACCAACAAAATATGCTAGTCAGCATTTAGCTTTAAGAGAGTGATTTGGAGTTGAGATGCCATCAAAACATCTCTTGTTCCTTTTTGTCCACAAACACCAAAAGATAGTAGCAGGAATCATCAGATTTTGTTGATAGCCTTATCAACTTTCCATAATCTCCAGCTCAAATGTATGTGCTTGTCTCATGCTCATTGGAATAACCCAACTCAGGCCAAAAAAGACGCAAAACATGTTCCAAACACCAAGTAGCTACTGGATAGTGCAAAAACAAGTGATTAACAGATTCCAGATCCTTGTTACGTAGGTAACATCTGTTAACTAGCAGAAGTCCTTTCCTGTTAAGGTTGTCTAGTGTTAGACAAGCTTCATATAAGGTAATCCAGTTGAAGCGTGAACTAGAGGTTGGACTAAGTTGCTCGGACTTGAGGGCGGGTGTCAATATGTGTGAAGATCTAGAGGTCGGATCCTTCATGATCTAATTAAGATTCGGTGGTACAGATCTAGGTACTGATATGGGTGGATGGATTCAGTTAAAAATAATTCAAATATAAATAATTAGAGTTATAAAAATGTGCCTAAATTATGGTGGACCCTTTGGAAGGAAAGGAATACCTGAATTTTTGAGAGCAAGTTCGAATAGGTAATTATTATTTAGTACAAGCATCTCTTTAGTGTTTATTGTGTAGTTCGAATTAGAAATCATTGTATCTGTCTCGAATTTCTCCTTTGATTTTAGTCGAAGTACCCGAAATCGTTTCACCATATCCGGTATGGATCCCACACCCACGTTGTGTCGACACAGGTGCGACATCCAAAGTGAAGAGTCCGTGCATAAGATATCTCTGGCACAAAACATCTTGTGAAGCAAATGGAGCAAATGTATGTTGCCTCATCTAAAAGGTTAATCTGTTGAGATGGACCCTTATATTTATTTAAATTAGGTCTATAACCGCTCATCATGTGCGGGCCAATTTATTTATTTGGTCCAATCACGTGGGAATTTTCTGTTGATAGGTGGTGGTGACACTCGAAATGTGGACCTCATCTTGTTTTGGTACCATATCGAATTTTGTGACCTGCTTAATCTATTGATAAAGATGCAATACTTTTATTTCTTTCTTAGTTGCAACATAAATTAAATACTCAAAGTAGGGCCTTCACACTTCTCAAAGATTTTAGCATGAAATTCACACCTAATTTGTGCAGTAAGACCTGTAATATGGTTGGTTGTGGCTTTAATAAACTAAAATAGTTTCCCGTAAATGCCTCAAATATAATTGACAATATCTTTCTTTTTATAACTGAGAAATCCCCGAGGGATAGTGGCACGGTTGAAACTCGGTGGATAACGGGCCAGCTCTCAATCCATCTTCTCTTCTATTGACAATATTACTTTATAAACATATTTATCTGATATTGGGTCATTGTAATTCACATTTCCGCAGATTTTTGGCATTGAAAAATCTTGCCACTGTTTTTCTACAACAAGGTGCTCCGTACTACAAAGATGCTTTGCAATGCTATCTTCAAGCTGTAGAGATTGATAATAAGGATTCTGTTGTCTGGAATAAGCTGGGAACTTTAGCATGCTCAATAGGAATGTTGAGCATTTCCCGCTGGGCATTTGAGCAAGGATTATACTGCAGTCCGAATAACTGTGAGCATTTTATATCATGTTTAAGTTCTCATAAGCTTTCTTATATAAGGTTTTCCGGTTACATGACTTGACTGTTAAGAGCCCCCATATTCACCTTATGCCAGAGGTCATCTTTCTATAACTTCAGCTTTGCTTCTTCTGGACTAATGTGCAGGGAATTGCATGGAAAAACTTTTAGAAGTACTTATTGCTATAGGTGATGAGGTTGCCTGCCTTTCAGTCGCTGAACTAATTTTAAGAAACTGGCCATCCCATTCTCGAGCTTTGCTTGTTAAAAGAACTATTGAAGAGTCTGAACCAATTTCATTTGCCCCAAGAGGGATAGACAAGCTAGAACCTAAACATATGCGGCTGAAATTCCCAGAGAAGAGAAAAGCTGCAGGTGTTGACCTTGATGAGGAACCTGTTTCCAAAAAGTTGAAGCAAAATTTGGAGTTCTGTCTTCCAGAAGTTTCCTGGATAGCTCTGGCCGATGAAATTTTGAAAATCTTACATCCATCAATTGAATCTGGTTCTGAACTTGGACCAGGGAACGACGTATCTGGTGATGTTAGTGTAATCATTAAATTGTCAAGCATACCAGAAAAATTTAAGGATCCTTCAGGAAGGAAAGATATTTCACTCTCCACAGCTGCTGGAAGCATTTGCATCATGGATTTCAGGTCTGAGAAAGGTAGTGTTAGTAGAGAAAATGAATCAACTATTTGCGGAGAACACCCTCAAGAAAGGCGAAGCAGCCGCCTGGAAAGGCTCAGAAGCCGTAAACCAGACAAAGAAGAGTTAGATTTTGAGACCAACAGGGACCTCACTAAAGTTGTAATGCAATTTCTAGGACCCTATGTTGTGAATCAAGCAGGACTTACAGACCAAGCTGAGGATCTTCCTAATTCACCGGACACAGAATGTAGTGATGTTGTTGGATTTGTCCTGAAAACGACAAGAAATCATGGTGCTTACCACTTGGGTCACATGCTCCTGGAAGAAGTTTCCAGGCGAGGCATTTTGTATCAGGATGGCATGTCTAAATTTTTGGATCTGGAGAAGGTGATAAGGTTTTGGGGCCAGGAGAGGACTCCTGAGTGCAATTTGTTTCTTGCTGAGTTATATTATGATTTTGGTTTGTGTTCTTCTGACACATCAAAAAAATCTAGCTTTATGTCAGAGGCTTCATATCATGTGTGCAAAATAATTGAATGCGTTGCTTTGGACTATCCATTCCACGTTATTGGCAGGAAAGAAAGTGCTTCAATGGGGGAGCATTGTCAGAGTCATGGTCATAGTGAATATCCACTTAATAAAAATCATGAGTTTTGGGTTCGCTTTTTTTGGTTAAGTGGGCAATTGTCTCTATCAGATGGCGACAAAGCGAGAGGTCGAGAAGAGTTCTCTATTTCAGTGGAGCATTTGACAAATAAGGAAAGCAAGAGTGATTTCGTTTTATTATCCCACTTAAAATCGTATAAGAGGCTGACTGTCAATAAAATTCTCCATGAGATTCATCTACTGGAGGTTGATTTTCTAATGAAGGATGGTATCCATCAGTTAGTTGAGAAAAATCTGCACTCTGAATGTGTAAAAACACTTGCTCCTCTTCTCTTTTCCTCAGAAGAGGTTTCTGCTGAATCGTCACATGTCACCACTCATACAGGGAGAGGGCTAACTTCAATAGAACTGTCTGCCTTGGATATTTTAATAAAAGGATGTGAGGAGACAGAGCCATTGGACATTGAGGTCTATTTAAATTGCCACAAAAGGAAGTTGCAGATGCTCATTACTGCTGTTAGTGAGGAAGAGAATCAATTTTCTAACCAGATGAAAGGTTCAAAAATGCTATCTATCTCTGACGCAGAGTCTAAGGAAATCCCAAGTGATCTCTGGAACATGGCTGCTCAAGAAGTGAAAGCAATATCTCAATGTGCCTCAAGGATAAAGAGCATCACGGACCCTTCTGAAAACTCTGTACGTCAGTTTTGTCTTAATTGTTTTTTTGGCAGTCTTTTCTTATCATCTTTAATTTTTTTTTATGAAAGATACTAAATTGCTATCAATATCAAGGCGAATGATAATTTCTTTATGATTTGATGGGAAAAAAACCCTGCATTCAAAGAATCTTAGACAAAACATACACAGAATGAACCTTTCTTTACCTTTTTTTTAATCATACATAGGGGTAAGGGAAGGGGAAATGAGGGGAAGGATTGCAAGGTGGTGAACCAAACTCTCACCAACAAGGTGAAAGTTTAAGTAACCAACCAATTGAACTACAAAGATTCTTCTTAGAATGAACTTTTCTTTGGGAAGTATTAAAAATGAACATGCCATTGGCTTTTCCTGGTTTCAACTTGGACCCTCCCCCACCCACACAAAAAAAATAAAAATGAAAAATAAACAGAAGAAAAAAAAACTCAAATAAAGCGTCTTTCTTATGGGTTTTGACCAACATTAGTCATATTATGTTTGTTTGTTCAAATTTCTCCTGTTTATCATAGTTTTGACTTTGCATACTAGATAGTCAACCGTAGTTCTATGGTTATGATGCTTAGCAATTAAGGTCCATGTTCTTGTTGACAGATATTAGGAAAAATGTAAACTGGTACTTAACATTTGGTTTTCCTAGAAATTATGACGTTTATTTAGTTGATGAGCAATGATCTTAGGAAACCAATATAGTTTTTTCTATGTGCTCTTTTGCTCTAAGTTTCTCGGATTCTTCACTTTCGGTGCCGCACCCGTGTCGACACGACGTGGGTGTGAGTGTGGATACCAAATTTGAGAGAGATTCTGATAAATTCAATGATTTTTGTGATCAAAACAAAAACTAAGGTGAAATTGAAGAAAATGGAGTACCTTGTATATATAAATTTCTATTGTCACTACCTTTCCCTTTATCTCCTTTCAGGATTCTCCTCTTGATCAATATTTTCTCCTCAAATTTTCCACATAATATCTCATAATTTAGGTTTTATAACTCTATTTATAGATATTTGAATTACTTTTAGCCGAATCCCCGCACCCGTATCCATACATGAATCCGTTACGAATCATAAAATTTCTATCATAGAGGATCTCACCTCTATATCCTCATCCTTATCGGACACCCACAACAGAGTCCGAGCAACTTAGCTTTTGATAAATAAATTTTGGTGCAAATGTTGCAGAATTTGATACGTCTTTTCCTTGCAGAATGGTGTTCCAGTGACTGTAATTGGTGATATTCAGTCGTTGCTGCTAATGTTTATGTGTAATGTTGCCAACACATATTCTTGTAAGAAATTTTCTTGTTCAGGAATTTCAGATCATACGGAACAAAGAGAAAGCTTGTACTTCGTAGATGCAGTTATTGCATTCTGTAAACTCCAACACTTGATCCCAAATGTTCCTATAAAAATTCAAGTGAGACATCTTTCTTTCTTAGAGGGTTTAGACTGTCAAATTTCATCTGTAGCATTAATGTTTGCTATCTTAATCTTTCATTAGAAATAAGCTGATCTCTTCTATCATGTCATGCCAGACAGAGTTGATCGTGGCAATCCATGACATGCTAGCTGAGTTTGGTGTCTGCTGTGCAAGTGCCACTGGTGAAGAGGAAGAAGGAACATTTCTAAAACTTGCAATAAAGCACCTCTTAAACTTGGATATGAAACTGAAGTCTAACTTTCACTCTGCTTGCAAGGAATTTGAAATGTCTCAGTGTGACAAACAGTCTTCCCATGATAATAATGTTCAGAAATCTGAGCAACTTTCTCATGAAAGTCACGTCAACGTGTTATCAAACTTGTCAAATTTTGAGAAGCTGAGTGTAGAAGCAGGTCAGGTAGATAGAGCTGAAGCTACCGTTTCAGATAAAGATGCTATTGAGAGGATTAGTGCAGAGGCTATTTCTGCCAGTAAAGCTCTGGAGGTTGAGAAAACTACAGTGGAGGACAGTAAGAATGTTGGTGATGTCTCTGACAGTACGTATCCTAGATCAACAAACTTAAAGGATCAATTGGTCGAAGATGGAACTGAGCTAAGTGAAGATGCAAAAGAGGAGCTTGAAGTTGCCATTGATAATGCTTTGGATCAGTGCTTTTACTGCCTGTATGGATTGAATCTAAGGTCTGATGCATCGTATGAAGATGATTTAGGTGAGCATAAGAACACAAGCCGGGGTGATTACCAAACCAAGGAACAATGTGCTGATGTTTTTCAGTATATACTTCCTTATGCTAAAGCTTCTTCTGTAAGTGCTATGTGTCTTCTTTTTCTTGAATCCCATTTATCAAACCTTCCTCCAAACCCTTATTCCCCAAGTTTATGTATAATATATTATTTTTAAAGTTCTCAATTTGGCTCGTCATTCAGAGGACGGGGCTCATTAAACTCCGAAGAGTCCTTAGAGCTATACGAAAGCACTTTCCACAACCACCAGATGATGTTTTAGCTGGAAATGCAATAGACAAGTTCTTAGATGGTCCTGAAATGTGTGAAGAAAAGCTCTCAGAGGAAGCAGGGTCCAGTGGCTTTCTGGAATCCATGACAAAGATATTATTATCAGACCCCATAAGCCTGGAACAACAGAAAGCATCATCAAAAGGAAGGTAAACATGTTAGTTATGGGATCAGCACTTTGGCGAATGAACTTACTAGTATTTTGGACTATGGAATCAAACAGATATTTGCCATTGGTTGTTTGCAGTTCTGAGCCATACCTGGAAGTTTATATCAACTTGTATTATCTTCTTGCTCAGTCTGAAGAAATGAATGCAACTGATAAATGGGCTGGCTTTGTTCTGACCAAAGAAGGGGGGGAATTTGTCCAGCAAAATGCAAAACTCATCAAATATGATTTAATTTACAATCTCCTACGCTTGGAGAGTTGGCAGAAACTTGCAAATATCTATGATGAGGTAAGAATGTTCTGCTATCTATCTGTTGCAGGCTTGCAGCTATATGTCCCCTAACGGAAGACACTTTTCTACTGGTGGGAGTTCATATCTTGCACTTCGTAGTTACTTAATCTCTTTGTTTTCATACTTCTTTTGGGAACACAGGAGGTAGACTTGCTGCTAAATGATGGAAGCAAGCAAATAAATGTTCTGGGATGGAGGAAAAATGCTGCTTTATCTGAAAGAGTTGAGGCAAGTCGCCGAAGGAGCAGGCGATGTTTGTTGATGACTTCAGCTTTAGCGAAAACAGCAGATCAACAGGTTTGCTTCACTCTGATAATTTGTGGAAGAAGTTTTTTCTTTTGTATATCTAATTGCCACCTTGGAGTGATCAAGGACTGATGCACTGTCAGAGTTGGAAAAAATCTTCTGAATATATACGAATTTCATGCATCTAGGTTTCTTGTTTTTTATTGTTTGGTTGGTGATCCTGACAAACATGTATAATGATATGAATGTTTTCTTAGGTGTTAGCAATTTTCAGTTAGCTTGGCATTTGACTATGTTGATTGATGTCGTCTCAATTTTTATTTAACTAGTTTATATGAATGTGCATAAATATAAATATACAAAATTGAGTGAGTTAGAGTTATTATAGTAATTTAATATTCAAATTGGAGGTATTATAGTAATTTAACATTCAAGTTAGAAAGTTCATGCTTCTAAGGTAGTATAGATAGATAGATATAGATAATGATTAACTTACCTTATTGAAAAAAAGTTTTTGTTGGAGTCAAGGGGGCCTTAGCTCATTTAATTCTCACTGTCTACGTGTGATTGCTCCTGCTTTTTTCAGGCCGAGATACATGAGTTATTGGCATTAGTATATTATGATGGTCTTCAGAATGTAGTACCAATCTATGACCAAAGATATGTTGTGCCATCCAAAGATTCAGCATGGATGATGTTCTGTCAAAACTCATTGAGACACTTTCAGAAGGCCTTCGTACACAAGTAAGTCTGTCTGTTGACTCCATTTCCCTTGGTTATTTCATCATCTAAAATGTAACCTAGCATGCAATTTCAGAGAGGATTGGTCTCATGCATTTTATCTGGGAAAACTCTCCGAGAAGCTTGGATACTCTCATGAGACGTCATTTTCATTCTATGCGAAAGCTATTGCTTTGAATCCATCTGCTGCGGATTCATTCTATAGGATGCATGCTTCACGGTTGAAGTTACTTTGCACATGTAGGAAACAAGATGAGGAGGCCTTAAGGGTTGGTGCTTTGCTTTAACTCCTTTCCATTTCCTCCTTTATTGAGACGGTTACACATGTAAGCGAGCTATGATATGAACTGGTGTGTATTGATAGTCATGAAGATAGCTAATTCAGTTAGCAAATTAAATTCGTTTTCGATAGACCTAATCTATCCCAGTTGTATGTAAAATTTTGAGAGACATACACAACAAAGCCACATTTCAAAATATATATATATATATAAGCAAGCGCAACAAAAATAGATTCACTCGGTTATTTTAAACATGGCCCGCTTATAGTTAAGGTTTGTGATTATATAATACTCTTCTCTAATCAGCAACCCATATAAGTTCATGAATTTCAGCAGCATATGGATTGTTTTCCCTTTTTCTTCACAGCTCAAAGAGTTTTAAAAATATAACTTGACCATTGCATCTGTGAGTGGGAGCACTTAGCATGTCTAAACTAATGGTTTCTTCTGAAGACTTTTAGTCTGAATGCCCCTTCTCTGGCCAGACTTGGAAATAGTTACCTTTTTCAAGTGGTCATTTTCCATGTGTTAGGACTGTTATTGACTTAATTAGTGCCTGGATGCATTTTAGGTTGTTGCTGCATACTGTTTCAATCAATCAACTCAGGATACTGTGATGGATATCCTCAGTAAGGTTTGCCCATCAATTTTGGAATCGACGTGCTCTGAGGATAGAACTCAGGGAGAGTACTCTGTCAATGATGGAAAAGGGGATTCACATTTGGAAGGGGTGTGGCAGATGCTTTACAGTGATTGCCTTTCTGCTCTCGAAATCTGTGTGGAAGGGGACTTGAAACATTTTCATAAGGCTAGATATATGCTTGCTCAAGGCCTATATCGAAGAGGTGGGAATATGGATATACAGAAGGCAAAGGATGAACTTTCCTTCTGCTTTAAGTCGTCTCGTTCTTCATTCACAATTAACATGTGGGAGATTGACAGTACGGTTAAGAAGGGAAGGTATGCATTTCCTTTTCTTTTTTTTCTTTTTTTTCTGTCCTGACATTTTGGAACATCGAGGAACCACTATGACAACATTTTCTGATTCCTTGTTGATAGATTGTTCTCTCTTTATTTAGGGAAGGCCTGTCTTTTAATTGAATCAAAGTCTTGGTGTTCAACATCACACAAAGACAGTGTCAGCTATTAAGATACGATGTAAAAAGATTGTCATCACGTTGACATAGGTTATTAGAAAGATCAACACTGAGTTTCCAAAATATCCATCCATGTATCTATAAAATAAGATATTTTCATTCTACCAAAGAGTTCAAAATGGAAGAAAGTGAGCCTTGAATGTTCATACAAGTCTTTTTTTATTGTTCCTTTCTCGCAAATCATCCAGATTGTGAGAAAACGAAGCAAGCAAGAGAAGATTGAGAAAAGCATTGTTTGATTATTCCCTTAAGCTATTGGGGGTTTAATGTAGTCTACATGCTCTAAGAAAGGAAAGAATACAAAACTGCAAATTACAGGAAATAAATCAATCTAATTGATTTTGGTTTATCCTTATTGATATGTACTATATTCACAAGGTCCTAAGGCTCCTCCTGAAGCTGGCATACAAATCATATGTATTAAGTTTGCTATATATGTAAGCTGTTTTGAGAAGGGTAAATGACTTGATGTATATATCACAAGCTGATCATTTGACTTCACGAACTTTATGACAATATCTCTTGAGAATTGGGATTATCTTTTCTCTTACGAAATAACTATCAATTTTTATGTGCTTTGTCTTATCATGAAACACTGGATTTGATCCAATGTAAAGTGCAACCTGATTATACCCTTCGGGGTGGCCCAGTGGTTTGGGCTTGGGACTTCCATGTTGGAGGTCTCAAGTTCGAAACCCCTTGTCAGCGAAAGCAAGGGGTTTGCCTTCTTGGTCGAGCTCGTCGTACCTGGCTCTCCTAGTGTGGGTTACCTCTCCTATGTGGTTTGCGAGTTATTGCATAGGAGCGGGGGTTTTACCCTGTGCGCACCCAAAGGGTAGTGGTTGCGGGTTTCCCTTGTCATAAAAAAAAAAAGTGCAACCTGATTATCACACACAAGTTCAATCTTGCTAACCTTCCAAATTACAATTCTCTTAGCAGTCACTTGATTCAATGAGTTCACATGTAGCCACTGTATAGCATGATATTCTGCTTCTTCACTTGATCTTGCAGTTACATTTTGTATCTTACTTTTCCATGAAACTAGATGCCCCCAACCATAACGCTATTTCCGTAGATAGATCGTATGTCTGCTCAATTTGCATTTGTATATCCATCAATATGCCCATGTCATCGATAATTGTGAAGTACTCTTTTTTCCTGGAATATATTCTATGTATCGAAGGATACAAATAAATACATTCCAATAACTATCACAAGGGAAATCCAAGTATTGACTTACGGCATTCATTAGGAAAACAATTTCAAGGTGAGTCATGGTGTGGTAATTTAACTTGCCTATCAATCTCCAATACCTTCCAAGATCATTAATAGGGTATCCTTAATTTGGTAGTGTAACTCAACCTTAAAAGCTAGCTCATGATGGGAGAATTGTCCAAAGTCCATCTAAGGAGACCAATTTCCCTAACCTTTTCCGATGTGGGACTTCTTAACAGGTAGAAAGTTAATATTCAGATCCACGGAGTATCAATGGGCCTACAGTTTGTCATGCTTGTCTCTGTAAGTATTTAAAGAGCATACTTCCTCTGATAATGAATATGGCTGATTTGGATTGAGCAACCTCAATAATAAGAAGTACATGAACCGACCAAGGTTCGTGGTTTAAAATTACCAAAAAAAGCTAATGCTTTAACTTGGGTGATTTCCTCTTCATCACCTGTGATATCTATAGCATCAACGTAGACCATCAAATACATACACAAATGTGGAGCAGAGGATGATAAACAGCAGCATAATTAGCTTCACCATGAGTCGTACAAAATTCTTGGATAACCGTGTTAAATTTGTCGAACCACACTCGACGGGACTGCCTCAGGTCATAAAGTGATTGTAGTAGCCTGCACACCATGTTACTGGACTTCTCCTGAACTCATGCTCTTGTTTGAATTTTACTTTTGGGTTTCACACGCGGTGATAAAATTGTTTGACTAGTACATTTTCAATTCAAGGTCCATGATAAGGCTCAATGGGCTTGGCCCCTTTTGGACAACCTTGAATTACAAATCAATGTCATATAGTCTTTAGTAACACGGATAATACAAATTGTTTGAATTGGTGCTTTGACTTCTATTCCCGCCATCTTCTTCTTATCCTGGTTGGTCTGAAAATGTAAAATTGGGCTTTCTATCCTGCAATGTCTCTCCATTTCTTCTGGAGATTCAAGTGGTTATCATTATTCTCTTTGATGGCTGTCAAGTTTTGTGACAGGCTTTGCTGTCCTTAACATCTAGGTAACTACCGCTAAATCCTCTACTTGGTGGAACAGTTCCATATAAAGTAGGTAAATGGGTCTCCTTTCTTCTCGGACCTGTACAACCTATTTGAAACAACCCTCCATCAAGGAGCATGATTTACTTGTCTTCCCGTGACTATCTATAAATGGAAAGTGGAAAAGCTTAGGGAAATCTTCTACATTTGACACTTTAAGACAACGGATACTTCACATGCTCAACCCGCTCACTCTGAAAATGCTTCCACCAAAGATGTGTTCAAGAAATATTTTTCTCATCCGAAGCATCCCAAGCCACTGAAATATTGTTTCATTTTGTTATCTTTTGTAAGTATCCAATAATGGGAAAAAATTCCCATGCCACTACATCCTAGTAAGATTTTGAAACGGCAACCATTTTGTAAGACCTCTTACAATTTAATTGACTGCGGTCACACTTCATATCGTCGTACACTAGGCTTGAGACTTTGAGTTATGTATGGTGTTAGAGTTTGTATGTGTTGATTTTCTTGCTAAAACTGAGTCAATTTATTTGACCCTTTAAATGTATGTCACAATTTTTGCAAATGTTGGGCCTGGTGAGTAAGAATTCGCAGAAGCTAGTTTTTTGCGACTCCCAAAAATAGGTTACATCACTCACAAGTAGGAGAGAAAGATATGCCACTATAACAACTTAGGGAAATGTGAAAGTCCATAAGAAAACTGACAGGAACTGAAGTTCGATTGATGAATGCCTATGTTTGTGAGGGAAATGCGAGGTTTTTAGGTTGTTGTAGCCATCAAATGATACAGTGACGGCATGATTTTATTTCTTTCACCTGGTGAACTTGGTAACAATGAGCGGCAAAGTCAATTATAGTCATGTTCCTAGATAATTCTCTTTTCAGGTCCATTACTTGGTCAGGTATTGGAGCCACATTTCTTGCCTCATTAGCTGATCATTTTTTTTTCTTCACATTGCAGGCGCAGAACCCAAGGTTGCTCAGGGAACAAGAGAGCCCTAGAAGTTAACTTGGCAGAAAGTTCTCGGAAGTTCATTACTTGCATCCGCAAGTACATATTATTCTATTTAAAACTGCTGGAGGAGACAGGAGACATTTGCACCCTTGATCGGGCTTATTTCTGTCTTAGGACAGATAAGAGGGTATGTACTTCCATATGAATTGGCTGCATACATTGTTCACAATGACAAGCAGCATCAATGATTAGCCTAATGAAAATAACATATTCTTCTTTGTACACTTCTCCTTATTGCATCGACCCTTTCTGAGGTTGCATTTATTATTAATAAGCCGCTTTGAGGGTGATTTTGAGAATTCACTGCTTTATTTTATTTATAAGAAAGCATTTCTAATGGCTAAATTTTGTGATAAAAATGCGCAGTTTTATTATTTATAGGAAAGCATTTCTCATGCCATATCTTAGAGCTCTACAAGTTGGAATAACAGTTTATTGCAAAGATGGTTGTCTTACCATTTCTCTTTATCAAAAAAAGTTGTCTTACCATTTATAATGCCATGGAACATAATGCAGGAAAAACATGAAAAGTGCTTGGAAGAACATTTATTCTATGTTACATATCATCAGTTTAAACTTCATATTGTTATGATATTCAAATTAGACCCTCAATTCTTCAATTCTCTCGTTGTTGCCTGTTCTGTTGGATACCGACATGAAGCCTAAAGCTCTGCCCGTACTTCTACATTTAATCAACTCATCCCACTCTTATAAATTTGGTTTATCTCCATTTCTATTTAATCAAAACTCCCTTGTCTAACATAGATATATATATATTTCATCCAGTTCTCCTTGTGTCTTGAAGATCTCATACCAGTTGCCCTTGGACGATACTTAAAGGCATTAATTTCATCTATACATCAGACTGACCGTAAATCTTGTGCTGCTAGCAACTCAAGCGAGCATCATCTGGAGAAAATGTTCTCTCTGTTCATGGAACAGGTCACCATGTGGTCTGATATTTGTTGCTTGCCAGAAATAAACAGCTCCGAGTTGACAGAGAGCTGTTTATTTGGGTAAGTCCTTTGAAGTGATCCAAACTTTATGTGTGCTGTACCAAGTTGATGTTTTACTGTGGCTTCAACTTTGCTCACATTGCAATTGAAAAAAAAAAAACTTGTTTTCTGTCTCTATTGTAAATAGAAAAGGAGTTTTTCCCTACCTCCTCTGTAGTCTCAATATTGATCTACACCAGTTGCAAGAGGAGATAAATAACAATGATATAAGGAAAGGAATTAATTGCTCTTTTATCTAAGAACTATGTTCAAGATAAATTCTTTTCTTTTTTGATGATCGTGGTGTTCGGGTCAGCTTTCGCGCACCTCGACTAAATCCATGGGATACTCACCACCTCCCCACTGGCAATAGGTATTAGGTAACTCTATCCACCAAGGCTAGGACAGATGGGAAGAATCACCTAGTGTTTTTTGCCTCTGCTGAGAATTAAACCTGAGACCTCATGGTTCTCAACCACTTCATTGACCACTAGGCCACACCCTTGCCAGGATAATTTCTTTTCTACTATGGTAAATGAGATATTTTGTTTTATTTGTGTTTTGATGTAAAGACACACTAGATAGAAGGATTTGATTTGGATATTTATCGTCATACCCTTATATTTGGATTAGCAAAAGAAAATTGTATTATTTTGTTCCTATAAATGTGTTGGTGCACAAATAGGAACTGCAAGAAATAGGTGTAACTTGATAGCAATCTGAATAGGATTAGCACTTATATACGCGTTGTCGGCTGGTTGCTCAATATTCTCATACAAGTACATGAACTATGAAGATATTGTCCTTAGATCAAGTACTTCATATATTTTCATTTTTGAGAATGTATGAATTTTCCAGTGTATCCCAGAAGTATCTATTGTTTATTCATCTGAGTCCCAACTGTTGGATTGGGCTTTAAACAAAATAAATGATACCATGAGCATTTGTGGAATACAGTTGTGAATCCGTTAAAGCTATGAAGTCCACTGCTTGATTACAGTTAAATCAGTTTGCTTATACAAATCTGACATTCCTTGCAGATATCTTTATCGATATATCCAGTCTTTAGAGCAAAATATCAAAGTTGAAACACTTGAAGGAATAAATGAGAAGATACGCAAGCGTTTGAAGAACCCAAAGCTGTCGAGTAGTAACTGCGCAAAAGTTCATAAGCATGTTTCTGCTGCTTGGTGTCGATCACTTGTAATTAGCATGGCTTTAATAACGCCTTTGCATTCAAGACTCTCCAGTGAAGTCCAAGGTCCAAATTCACCAGCTAATGGATTAGAGAACTCACAACTGCTTTGTATTGATCTCCAACTGGATGAATTATGGTGTTCATCTTTTGAAGACATGAATCATGTGAAGGATCTTGAGAGGAAGTGGAACCCGTCGTTGTCTAAAATAAAAAATGTAATAGTAAAGAGAGCTGCAGATGAAGATCTGGAAACTGCTTCTATGCTGCTTAGGTCTTGCTATAATTTCTACAAGGACACATATTGTGCATTGCTCCCATCAGGTATAAACCTTTATATGGTGCCATCTCAATTTGCTACAGAAACATATATCCAACCTGGGATAGACGCGGTTGACATACTTGATATGAACACTTCACGGAAGCTAATTTTGTGGGCCTACACACTTCTGCATGGCCACTGCACAAGTGTTTCAGCTTCTATTAAGTACTGTGAAGAAAACTCCAAGGTATTACATCCATCCTTATTGAGTCCATGCAACATAATTCTATTTTTCTTTTTGCCTATCATACTAGTTCAGGATGCTTTTTCTTTGGCTATTAAGAGCATGTAGAAGGTCAAGGGGAAAAAAAAGACAATATAGATATGATCATTTCTCTACAACTGATGAACTTGAATGCTGCTTTCCTTGCAGTCAAGGATAAAAAAAGGAAGTGCAAATGCATCTCCTGCCACAGCTTCCAATACAGGTGATCAACTAGTTTCATTATTTTTGTCAACGTTAGTAGTGGATGCATTTTTTTGTCCTCTCCATGTTGATTCTTAACTCTGTTGTAGGTGGAGGAAAAGATGGCATGAGTAAAAGCTCTGAACCAGATGGTTCCCCATTATCGACTTTGGGCAATGCACCATATTCTGAGACCGACGGATCACAAAAAGGTACCCCTCCCAGTTTGCCAGAAAGTGAGAAGGCAAGTGCTTCTTTCTTCAAAATGGGGGGCACAATGGATGCATTGTCAACATCTCTGCCTGAAGGAGAGAGCACGACTTCTCCAAATGCTGCAACTGCTGATAAGAGACAGAAGGTTTTATTGGTTGCTCCGCATTTAAACCATGACAATCCTGTTGTTGAAGTCAAGGAATTGGATATACAGAATGACACGGAACCTGGAAACATTTGATGTTGTACATGATATTTTAGCCATTATGTTTTGCTATTGTTGCCTTACAAGTCGTCTATTGTTGTATGTAAGCAGTTCATCTTTTCTTCGAGAGTTCTTGTTTTTCTTTTATCTGCTGTTTTGTTGGTGTCAAAAGGGATACAAATTGGGATTCTTATGCAATTTACAATTCAAATAAACAGCTTACACCCTGCATAGCCTAGAATTATTTATACCTGGACCAAGTTAATATATGTTTTGCATTGAATTTAGGAAGCGAAATCTCTTTCAATGTTACTTCTTTACATTCTTCCCCCAATCTAATGGAGAACTCTCTTTATTTTTCACTATCCATTTTTTAAATCTATATAACATGATGTACAACCATGTAATATATTTATAGTGCGCGCGCACACATTATACACTACATATACAACCTTCTACGCACTATATATACATTGCATAAATGATGTATCTGTTTTGTGTAATTTTGTATAAAAAGTGTATAATGGTGTATAAATAATGTATCCACACTATTATACACAAAATCAAGGATCATCTGGGTTATCTTCTTTAATTTTCCAGTTGCTCGTATCTGTTCAAACCAGTTCCAACCGTTGCCAATCTAATTTCCGAAGTTTTTTATTCACAAATATCATTTGAATCCAAACAGAAAAAAAAAAGAAGGCCAAATACCCCTCTTACTTGTTCCCAATTTTCGTTTTGACATTCCCATCTCAATCCCATTGTCAATGTACCAATTCCATTTTCGTGAACATTTTACCTTTCAATCGCATTGTTAGTGTACCATTTAGTTTGTGTGAAAAAAGAATAAAACTGTGGACGAAGATCAATTTATTTTATTTTTAAAAAGGATAATTCTTTTTGTATAGTTTCTATATATTTTTACGTGAAAAATATCCAATGAAATCACAACTGCGTTGATTTTCTTTTAAAAAAAACTCATGGACAGCCCAATAAAGCCTATCAAGTTTTAGCGTATTTTAGTATTATTATTAGCAATGAAAAAGAGCCTTTTTTACCAGTAATGGTCTAATGGAGATGCGAATATTTAAGTTAAATCCACATTACGTGGTAGAGCAACAAAATGCAGTCTATGAAATCAGATACGATTATGCTAGGATTCTGGTGTTATTTACTATTGGCATAAAAAATGTTGTCACTCTTCTAACGAATACAAACAAAGTGGCCAAATAAAGATCAGGGGTAGTGGGATATGAAACGTACATCACTACTACTCCAATCCAGATGGGGAACAATGTTTTGCAACCTAGACTATTGTGTAATTTGCAAGACAATATTTACAGTATGGGGTGAACACTTTCACTACCAAAATTGGACTCAGAGACTCATGAACATAGATTGTGAACAATTCAGTGTAATATTCAAAACCCGCTTGGGAAGCTCTTGCAGAAAAACACCAGAAGGGAACAGTTGGAACTTAGCCAATCAGTTAAAAGCTGATATTTTGCATCTCTCACCAATTCTGCAACTGTGAAGTGATACTTTTCACTACAGGATGATATTCAGTATGCAGGTACCTCTTTGCTTTCTCTGAACCAGGCTGTTCAAGCCACTCACTGTATAGGCCCTTTATGATGGGATTGTTGAAAGGATCAGCAACCACAACCTGAAACATTAACAAAGAGCATTCGGGAGGCAATTCAGATTCATAAGATCAGAAAGTTGTGAAGTGCAAGGAAAACAAAGAGTTCCCACGTCAATCATGCATGGCTTTGCAACTTCTAAAGAGTACGCCATTTTCGTTCATTTGAATCTGCTTCAGAGATGAATGTTCATAAACTTCATCATCTCGTAATGCAGAGGAAAAATAGAAGCCAAAACAAGCAGGTCTTTATGACATACTAAAGCCCCAGTTGGGGAGACACTCGAACAAATGAGAACAAAAATGAACCTCCATTTCAACATGTTCATCTTTGACTACTACAGTAGTCAGAGATGTATCTCCCAAGCTCTGCAATTCAAGTTACACATTGTACATTTCCCAGACATCCCACAAATTATACGCAAAGCCTTCAAGCTGGAGAGGAAATTCCTACAGTCCAAGATGGTTATATTATGACAAACTCTATCAAACATGTGACTTACATTTTCTACATAAGCCGTCTCCAACAGCTGAATCAACTCTTTACCCGACTGCCCAGGTTGTGGCTTTATTTGTCCGCCGCCATTTAAGCATCCTATAATCATGAGGGAGGCAATTAAAGACATACAAACTGTTAATTGATGCAAGAAGGCTCGGAGCTATTATTCACAAATAAAAAGATCCAGCATGTCAACCTGAAGGGCATGCCATGATCTCCAAGAAATGGTAGTCACACTTCCCCATTTTCAATTTCCTAACAACATTCTGCAGGTTCCGGAAACCATAACATAATGCAAATTTCAGGACAGATTTATCATTCACCTGTGTTCAATGCAATAGACATCTTGTCAGTAGTTGTCAATGGCCTACTACTCTTTTGTGCCAATTGCTACAAACTTAGGACCCGTTTGGCATGAGAATTATTCATTTTTCAGGAAATCTTTTCACTTTATTTGAAAATCAGCATCTGACCATGCAAATTCTAAATACAACTCCAAAACACCGTTTTCACTTCCAGTTTTGGACCGTTGCATTTATTTTTCTTCTTTCAAGAGGGGTTTTTCTACTTTTTTTAGCAAGGACTCGAGCAGCTTTTGAAGATTTCAACCCGAGTTTGACTCATTCATTGTCTGTTAGTTGCCTTTTCATTCATTTCTAGCATGAGTAGCTACAGTCTCAGCTATGGTCGTAGACCCAAATGGTTTGCAGGTTAATGGGTTATTAACTGTTCGTCATTAATTGCTTGAGTTATGATTATCTAATCGATTCCATGCCTTACTAGGCAACTTAGTGGTGTTCAACATGAGATTAAGACCTAATTATCATAGTTCTGACTTGAGAAGGTGGAGTTAGGACTAGGCAAGAATTAATTGAGCAAGGAATTGGGTTTTATAAGGGATTATATAACTCAGTTAACAGAATCAACCTAGAAATAGCTAGACTCTAACTTGGGTGTTCAACAATTAAAACTTTAAGCATTCCATTAGGTTCTGGTGGACTTAATTGGGGCAGGGCCATTACTATTATGAGATTCTTTGAGAAAATTAACATTACTATTATGAGATTTTAATGGGTAAATTATAATTGAATCATAATCAATAAGCCAAGCAATTAGACAAGATAAGTATTTCCCATTAACTAAAGCAAATCAACTAGGGGCTATAATCCTAGTACCTTTTATCACTTGATTTACACTCTCGTTAGTTATTTGTTTGCTTTTAATTCTATTGCTATTTTTAGTTAAAATTCAAAACCCAAACAAATGTTGCAAGTCCAATTGAAGATCTTTCTAACTACAAGTAATCAACCAAACACCTCATATTTACTCCTTGTGGGATTCGACCGACTCTCATCCAATTATATTTGCATTTTCAAGTGCTTAGCCTATTTAGGACTTGATTGGGCTACACCATCCACCACCAAGTACAATAAACTTTGACATGAGCCATCAAATTAGCAGCTCCACTCATACCCTTGTTAACAGATAGAAACCCTTAAATTATAGATACAATTGTCCACGCACAAGAAGATATCGCAGTGTCAGCATACAGGTACTTGGATTATAGAACATTATAGGGGCATATTAACAACATTCTATAAAATCATGCTTCTAGGAGAATGCAGAAGCAAACTTACTTCTAGGCTCACTTCTTGGAAATCAGAATTCCTTATAGTCTTGAATGCTAAAGGGCCTTCAACTTCTTGACCTAAAAGCACTTTTGCAACATGACGATAAATGGTCTCTGCATATCCTCCAGAGCTTCCATGAACGCCATAAAGATGGCCCTCCTCATCAATATTTGTGAACCTTTAAAGTACATATAAGCAATCAAATGTAAGGATTTGCATCAAGAAATGAGAATATCAATGCAAGGTGTATAAAAGTGCTTACAATTTATCTAGGGGGGACTCTTCCAAGGATTGAAAATCAACTGTTTTTAACTACATCAAAGAGGAGAGAGATTGACTATAAGTAAACAACAGATAGAAAATGAGAAAAATTGCAAATATTCCAAATGCAAGCTATCTCACATTATTACTCTGCGGGAGTGGAATACTGAGAAGCAGAGAACTCTCTTACCTGTATCAAATCCAAAACCTCTCCGGTTGTCAAAACTGAATCAACCTCCGTAATTTTTTCACTATCTGTATCCACTTGAAACACAAAATCCTCACGAGCAGCCTCGAGCTTCTTGTCATAACATGGCATTACAGTCACATGGTATATATCCTCTGGTCTGTTATAAAAAAGCTCTATCAAGCACCAATCGACTGTGTGACCAAGTCCAAAAACTAATAGCTTAATTTTAGGAACATTATAAAACCTTTTAACTTTTCATCAACTAACATGCAACATCACATATGCTGAAATATCAAACGGCCAGCATGAATTTTCTCTGTAATTTTTTTTCCTAGTAGGATGCATAAAATGGATGGGGAAGCACAACAGAAAGATAACGTGATTGCTTAGCGCATATTTGCAATAAAACGACTTATGCATAATGCTTGGGACAGTCCAACAACAAAAGAAATGGAAGATTACAGTTTACAGCTAATGCATAATGCTTAAAAAGATGAGATGGCAATAAGCTACCTTACACTTAGCTTTGGCCATATAAAATTCTTGACGACTGCACCAATAGTTTGTTGGGGGCTCTTGACTGAAGAAATGTATGGAAGAATGTAAGAACCAAGGGTCTTTTCAGCATAACATATCCAACCTACAATTTCAACACCAACACCAGTAGAGTTAGAACATTCATAGAACACCAAGTAAGAAATTAAGAAAAATACCAAAGCAAATTAAGCCATTACCTGGACATGCGGAAGAAATCATAGGTAAAGGTGGCTTTGACTCACCACTACTAGTACATTGGGATTGTTTATATCGCACCATAAACTCGTTACAAGATTCTATTAGGGTCAAGTCTCTACTGCAGCTGGTATCAAATATAGCTTTCACACCCAGAGACTTAAAAAGTGTTGTGAGCTTCCTGAAAACCTGACATAAGAAGTACAAGCTCATTATTTTCAAACATATGCAAATGCTTCGCAATACTTCTTTTTTTCAACTTTGCCGAAAGGCAGGAAAACAAACGTCATTGACCCCCCCCCACCCACCCACCCACCCACAACCCCCAAAAATATATGTTTTTCAAGAGCAAAAAGATGGAAGTAATATTTACATAAGTCATATCAGGTGAGAAGATATACTGCAGACAGTAAACTACAAATATGAAAATACCAGAACCAAAACCAACCTGAAGTGAAGAAAGTCCATAATGAACAGCAAGAGCGGCCCTAGACTGGGGGGAGAGAGAGACAATAACCGTCCTTCCCTTTTCCAAATTGGAAAGGAACTCATCTAAGCTCTGCTTCTCAAGCATGACTGTTTCTGCTGACGTAATGCACCCACTGCAATCAGGGAACGAGCTCAGTTGCTCACCGTTGTTAAATCATACATATAGAGAGAGGCATTTGTTTTTAATTTCCCAAGCAACAAAATTCAAATACAAAGTAAAACTAAATAAAATTAATAACCTATCAAGTAACATTTTTATGAGTAACTTATAGGAGCTGAACTCACAGCAAACAAGGACCAGCGCAGGAGTTCTAATATATACACAAACATTGCACACAATTCCTTATAACCAAAACAATTAAAAGATTCAGGTTATTTGAATCATCAGTCAGCCAGGGCCAGTGTTGTTAAAGGGTCACTTAAAGCACTCTTAAGCCCCGAAGCTTGGTGAAGCCAAGTTGTGCACTTTGTCTCACATTGCTCTTTAGCGTAGCATCAAGGTGCTAAGGCTAACGTGTTTTCACAGACTTAAGTAGCACAACACTAGTTAATATATATATATATAGTTGATACAATGATACCTTAGTTGTTAAGAAAACGATGTGGTTGAAATTAATTAATTAAGAAATTAGAAATTTAGTATCAGCTAACTGGCCACTAAAAACCTAAAATTACATCTTTTATTCTAAATCCAATATTTATAGTAGACTTTGGACTTGATTGACATGATTTTAACTGCATTAGATTAATTATTGGTTTACACTCCTTTGTCCAGATAATTATTGGTTGCCTAGAATGCTATATCCTAGCAAGAGAAAAGAGATAATACCTGCAAGCCAAGCAATCTTTGAGAGAAATTTTGACGGGTTCTGTTTGTACTGGTTTGCTCAAAGCTCCAGCTTTTCCCACATTCTGGTCATCCGCCAAGTAAAGCATTAATAACATTAGTTAGAGCACTAGTTCTTCAACCGCAACAAACCAATTGCAGTCCAAAGAGATACAAGTCAATTTTCACTCTCACCCTTGGGCAAAATTCATTATTTAACATAAAGGTTCCCTTTACCCCAAATCCTACAAGTCTAAATTCAAATTAACATGAACAAAATCTCCATGCTAAGAGCTCAAATACATTTTTTTACCCTACCCCGAAAAGCTCAAAAATAACAAATTACATTACTTTATGCTGATTCATCAAAGGATATATGTCAAAGCCTTCCATGAAAAATAAAACCCTAACCTTAAAAAAAAAAAAAAAGTATACCTCGGATTTGTTGATTCTATTAGAATTAGCTTTGAGAGAAACTACACAGCCCTGTGAGGGAGCTATGTAATCATTCAAATCCCCAATTCTGAGTGTGGCAGAGAATTTCTGCGACATCCTTTTATCAGATGAAGAAAAACTCCTTTGAGCTCGCAAGATTTCTGTATTAATAAATTGTCCTCAAAAATGAAGGAAGAGCTTAATCTTGAACTTGTTTAGCGATCCCAACTAACAGCCCTCGATATCTCTCACTTCCCCTTTTTCTCTCCAATTACGGCTGGAGATGGCGGTAGGCAGGCGGGCGGTGCCGTGCGAGTTCAATCTTGATCGGCCTAAATTGATTATTTGGGGGTAATGATATTTACCTTTAAAAAGTTACTTAGTTGGTTGCACTAATTAAAGTATTCTTTAAGATTCTTTTGTTTTTCCTAAAAAGGAATTCTAAAAAGTAGAAATAATTAGTATTGGGATTTAAAAAAATCAATTGAAATTTTCTTAATGCATAAATGGATTTTAGTCAAAGTAATACTTTTGTTCAGATGATTATTACGTACTATTTCATAATGTATGTATATTTATCAATGCTTTAAAAGGCAGGGGCATGAGGTGAGGCGTAAGCCCCGAGGCACAACACATAAGTTCATTGATCTACGGAGTGTAGTCTCATGTATATTCAATTTTATAGTTTTATTACTAATAAAATAAGCAAAAAAAAACCTTTCAATAATTTTACAAATATTTTTTTATAAATAACATATAATATATAGAAATTATATTATGATTTTTATTTGAGATAAGTATTAATGATCAATAATGAAGAAAAAAAGTATTATAATTACTATTTGAGAAATATCATTACACCAATAATAAAAAAATATGACTTAAAACAAAAAAGGTTCAAAAAAATAAACTAAAAACGCCCAAGGTACGTTTTTACTTTCAGGACTTACATTTTAATGTTCGGGGCATAGTCTCAAATTTTAGGACTTACACCTTATGGATCTACATCTTCAATTTACGCCCTCAGAGCGTTTTTGGTACGCCCCGCCCCGAGACTCGCCCCAAAAACATTTTTGAAAACACTGATATATATATATATATAGTGAAGTCTCAGCGGGCGCGGAGAAAGAAAGACCAAACACTTCGGTCTAACAGGAATGAGTAATGACGAAATGAAAAGATGAGGAGCCTCAGGCACCCCCCCCCCCCCCCCGGGGGGGG
>JAJOOO010004779.1:0-31281 GCA_029582685.1 Solanum piurae | reverse complement strand
CGTTTTTAGCAGTTTTTTAGTAGTGTCAAGCAATTCGTGTCTATATGCTTTACTCTCAAACAATCTACAATGTATCTCACCAATCCTAGAAGATTACCTCTAAATCCTCAATTTCCCCTTTCATGGCATAAAACCCAATTACATCAATTTAATCTTTATAGTCATGGGTTAGGCATGGAGATATGTAAATTCATCCTAAAATCATTGAATCTACTCAATTCAAGCATAAACAATCATAATACACTCAATTGGATCAACATTCATCAAAACCCACAACATTGGAAGAAACCCTAACTCAAATTAGGGACTTCTTCTTCTAAATTGGGGAAATCATGGGGGCTCCATGGGTGAAAGGGTTCCATGGATGAAAATCCATCATACCTTGATTACAAAGCCCACAAATGCTTGAGAATTGGATACTTGACCTTGGTCCTAGCTTTGAGAGGAGAGCTTTGGGATTTCTTTTTGGGTTTTGGAAGTAATGTCTTGAATGGTGAGTTTAAAAGGTTAAAATCACTTATATAGGTGTACTAGGCTTAGGAAAAATTACCTCACTTTATTTTAATTAAAAATAAAAAGACCCAAAACACCCCTTCATGGCAGTCCACTGCCTTCTCTTCACGGAGGGCTCCACGAGCCGTGGTGCCTTAAACGTATCGTGGTCCCTCTTGTGGACTTGGTCCAGTGGCTAGGACACCTTCCCTTAACCCCTAAAAGACTAAGGCAACCTCAAGACCCCTCCCACGGCCTGTCAAGGCCTTCACGAGCCATGAAGTGGCTCGTGTGGAGGAGGTCAACTTGGGTAGCCTTGAGGAGGCTACTGCCTCACCACCACGGGTGGCACCATGATCCGTGGTGGCCACCATGAACCTTGAAGGCTCTTGTGGGAAGGTGGGCAGTGCCTTGGGAAAGTTGGGCAGCCTTGGCCCTTTCCCTTGGCTCTTGCCCATTGTCTTTGGCTTGTTGCCCTCACACTTAGCCCTAGTTAGTCTACTAGACTACATGTTGTTACATTATCTCCCTCTTTGGGACAATCGTCCTAGAATGAAATTCTAGGAATCTCTTAAAGGAAACGACTCTTGACTAGCAGCCCATCATGCATACAACGCATCGAAATGCACACAACCAAGGGGGAAACATCAACTTCAAACTCAAACATGCTCAATGAATCTCTTCGGCAGTAGGGACTACATCTAACATCCCATTATGCATGAAATTTCAACATTTCTCATATTCAAGGAGGAACTACCTTCTCCAACTAAAAGCATGCTCACCACAATTTCATGGAGCCTTTTTACGATCTATACTCAATGCATACCTTCAAGGAGGAATTCTCTCAACCCCAAGCTAAGGCATGTTTAACAACTCATCTCATGAAGTCTATAGGCAACTCATACTCAATTCATGACAACATGAGGAAACCAATCATATAACTCATTTTCTTTTTAAACATAAGATTTCATGAACATGCATAACACAAGGAAATCATGGGAATATCTAAAACACATGACACAAAAAACAAGGAACAAACCAAGAGGAACTCATCATCTCAAGCTAAAGGAGGAGTAGAAAGGAAAAAGATAAGGATATTGGTACATCATATCGGCCTCGGCCTCCCAAGTAGCACAACTAAAAGATTACTCCATAACATTTTCCCAGAAGTAACTTCCTTATTCCTCAACTTCTTAACTTGCCGATCTAAAATCTCAACCGATACTTCTTCATAAGAGAGATTCTCATAACTCCCAACTCTTCTAGGGGATATATACATGTAGGATTTCCAACACACTTCTTTATCATAGAAATATGGAAAACCGGATGCACTGAGGCCACTCATTAGGCAACTGTAGCTCATAAGAAACCTTACCAACATGCCTCAAGATTTAATATGGGCCTACCAAATGGTGACTAAGCTTCCCTAGATTTTCAACTCATTACACCCTTCATGGATGAGAATTTCAAGTAAACCTAAATCCTAAACACTAGGAACACTCAACGACCTTGCTATCTAAGCACACCATCTCCCCCTTGGGAGAAAGCCTAAATGGACTTTCTAAGCACCACTCCTTTCAAATCAACTAAGCTCGGATCATAACATTTGTACTTTCACATCCATCACAAAAGACGATTCTAACCCATGGTAAACAATAACACCACCTTTGGAGGAGTCTACTAACCTAACACATCAAGGTATTGTCTAAACACCCTATTACTCAAATGTTTACATGACGTCGGGGCATTAGTCAAACCAAACCATATTCCCTAAAACTCATAATGACCATATCGGGTTTTATAATCAATATATGCATACTAAAAGTGCAGCGAATCCCTACTAAGGATAGCATCAACGCATAGCATATCAAGTCCTATCTAGTCACATAGCCATAATTAGCATCACAAAAGACAAGGTAACACCGGGATCTAAATACAACATAAAAAATCAAGTTGAAGAACTCCCAACATACCGGTAGTGATATCTAAAGGACACTCTTGTTTACCTCTAGCTTGGAGTGCATAGAACCTATTATGCTTTGGAGCATTTGCACCCGAACCAATTGGACCGGATAAAGGGTATTGATAAGACCTACGACGACTATCTCATTCTTTTATAGAAAATGTAGGACAATGCCTTATCTTGTGGCCCAACGTACCACAACCAAAACAAACATTGGAACCCGCTAGGCATTCACCCGCTTGACTTCTATCACACTTATCACACCCTGACAATAGAAATCCACTTCCATCTCCTTGAGGCTTAGGGTTAGACACCCTTTCTTAGTTGAAATTAGGAGTATTTGAGGACCCTTTCCTGGGGAACTTTTGTCTATACCTAGGACGACCATAACCATCGGACCTTGTATGAGGGGAATTATCATCATCAGTTCTAGACCTCTTTTTCTCCCTAGATCCCTCTTTAAGTTTCGCCTCCTCAATCTATTGTGCATGAACAATAAGATGGGAAATATCCATATCTTGGACAAGCATAGCCGTACAGCATTCTTTCGCTACTAGATCAAACACGCTCGACATAAACTTACTCATTCCCGACCTAGGGTCGGCCACTAGAGATGGAGCATATTTTGGCAAGTGAGTGAAACTTTAGAGCATGCTCCTTCACACTCATACTTCCTTGACGAAGGTTAAGGAACTCATGCACATTTTCTTCCCTCATCTCAAGGGGAAATAACCTATCAAGAAACGCAGATTTAAACAATTCCCACTCTACGGGACCCGCTCCTACCGACTTTGCTTCTTTCCATTGGTTATACCACACTTGAGCAACACCTTTCAATTGATAAATGGGCAATTCTTCTTTCTCTAACGGAGTCACCCCCATAATAGAAAGTACCTTATAGACCTCATCGATAAACTCTTGAGGATATTCTCAACTTTGGAGCCATAAAATTCTGGAGGGTTCATCCTCATAAAGTCTCTCACTCTTGATGCTTCCGTACCCACATTTGGGTTCACAGGGGCTACAACCTCTATTGGCTTGGGCCGTCACGGCTTGAGCCAACACTTGAGAAGCTGTACTAAACTTTGCATTTGTCACATTCTCAACTATAGGGTCAATCAGAGCTTGAGGAGGGGCTTCTTGGTCCACATTGTCTTCCTCATTCCTTCTAGCATTAGCCCTTATTGTAGTCATATCTTGTAGACCATCGGGTACAAATTAGGAGAAAGACCTTATAGAGTTAAACTTTATCGCACGACTAAGAGTAATGAAGAAATGAAGTTTCCTAAGCATCTAATAGCTTCTTATTCATAAATATGGTGTGCTTCACACTTATGAACAAGACTCTACTAGACGTGATTTTGAGACATCCTATAATTATTCTAATCATTGTACTCTGATTACCAAGTTTGTCACAACCTAGGGGTACCCCTAGATGTAACAAGGTGTACAAGACCCCGAGAGGCATCATACTAGCCACTTAGCATATCATAACATAAAGTAATAGAAATGAGCAGGAAATTTAAAACATTTTCAATAACATCAAAGTCTTTATAAAACGAGCGGAAGTCTATTACACTTGTCTCAAACCATCTAAAACATGAATATATTTGGAACACAGTTAATACAATAGTTCTAACCATAAAATTAAAGACATAAGGACATGGTGGTCAAATCCTTGAATGCTATGAGGACTCACTAAAACTTCAAATCTTGGTCTACTATGATATTAGCCACGGGGATGGAAGTCGATATCGCCGGACCCTACATTTTATTAGAATGTAGGAAAGAGTATGCATTAGTACAAATATGTACTAAATATAATGGCTAGTATAAATCATCAACATAAGCATAGCATAAGCATTAGTCAATATGAGACATATAACAGAAGCATAAAAGATAAGAACATGAGTCATAAGCATAATGAATGCACATAAATCATCATATCATAAACAGAGTACTTCTTTAATTAACCTCACGTATCATTAGTCAAGATTTTGGTCATCACCTCTAGTCAAACATCTCCTGGAAGGCCACTCTAGCAACAATCCAAACAATTCATTCTTCTTACATAATTCACACTATTCTTGCTTTACTTTTCAAGACATGGGGATTCACCTCTATGCCTATTGTAAAGGATAATGGGGATTCACCTCTTACTTTACTAGTATAGTAATAGATATTCGCCCCCATTTCCAGTTTAGGGAATCATAGGTATTTTCCTCCACGTTCACTTTTATATGATATAGGTATTCACCTCCACATAATTTTTACAAGGATCATAGGTATTCACCTTCATGTCCAACACTATATGATATAGGTATTCACCTCCACATCATTTTACAAGGATCATAGGTATTCACCTCTATGTCCGTTCTATAAATGCTAATGCGTATTCACCTCTTGCCTTGCTCTAGAAGTTATATATTAAGGGTAGTCACCTGACATTCATCATCACATGACATGGGTAATCACCTCATATTTATCATCTCATAACAAGGGTAATCATCTCATGTTTTCTTACTTAGAAATATGGGAGATCACCTCACATCCCTCTCATATGAAGGTCTTGGGGAATCACCTCAAGCCTCATCACATCTCATAGTCCTTTGACGTAGATTCATTTTATGTGAGGAAACCTTTCAACCTAGAATCATTCTATGTGAGAAAACTTTTCATATTTATACATCCATACACTCATAGAGTAGATCATGCGGGTAAATCCTTCAGAATAATTCTATCTACAAATCAACATTCATAATATAAGCTTCACTCTCAAATCCCTAATAATCATAGTTAGTCATGTAGGCTTTACTCTAAAAGCTCTACTAATCCTCATTCATTGTACATGCCTTAGTCTCAAGACAATTCTAATCTCAAAGCCTACAAGTCATAATTCATCTTGTATACTTTAATCTCAATAAATTCATAACTATATGTTTTACTCTCAAGCAATTCATGTCAATATTACTTACTCTCAAGAAATATACAATGGATCTCGTCAATCCTAGAAGATTACCTCTAAATGCTCAATTTCCTCTTTCATGGCATAAAACCCACTTACATCAATTTCATCTTTCTAGACATGGGTTAGGCATGGGTACATGTAAATTCATCCTAAAATCATTGAATCATCTCAATTCAAGCATAAAAAATCATAATCCTTTCAATTGGATCAGCATTCATCAATACCAACAACATTGGAAGAAACCCTAACTCAAATTAGGCTAAATTGGGGAAATCATGGGGACTCCATGGATGAAAGGGTTCCATGGATAAAAAGACAGCATACCTTTATTACAAAGCCCACAAATTCTTGAGGATTGGAGACTTTACCTTGGTCCTATATTGAACTCTTTCTTCTTCTTCAAATTCTAGAGAGAGAAATATTAGAGAGGACATATTTGGATTTCTTTTGGGGTTTTAGAAATAATGTCTTGAATGGTGAGCTTAATGGGTTAAAATCACTTATATAGGTGTATTAGGCTTAGGCAAAATGACCTCACTTTATTCTAATTAAAACTGGAAAGACCCAAAATACCCCCTCTTGGCAATCCACTGCCCCCTCTTCATAGAGGGCTCCACAAACCGTGGTGCCTACCATGATTTGTGCTCCCTCTCATAGACTTGGAACACTGGCTAGGATACCTTCCTTTAACCCCTAAAAGACTAAGTCAACCTTACGACCCCTCTCACATCCTGTCAAGGCCTTCACGAGTCGTGAAATGGCTCATGTGGAGGAGGTTAACTTGGGTAGCCTTGAGGAGGCTACTGCCTCACCACGACGGGTGGAACTACAATTTGTGGTTGCCACCACGAGCCGTGAAGGCTCTCGTAGGAAGGTGAGCAGTGCCTTGGGATAATTGGGATGCCTTGGTCCTTTCCCTTGGCTCTTGCCCTTATTCCTTGGCTCTTGTCCCTTGTCTTTGAATTGTTTCCCTCACACTTATCTCTAGTTAGTCGACTAGACTATGAGTTTTTACACCTTGATCCTGCGGTTCAACATTCCTCCTAGCAGGATGACATCAGATAGCTCTTCATGGAGGCATGATCTGAAAGATATGTGCAAGCATTAATTAGAGAAAAACTTTATAGAGATGAACTCTATCGCACGAAAAGAGTATGAAAGAAGTTAGATAGTTCCTAAATGTTGCAGCCTCCTAATTATAGATGTGGCGTGCTTCAAACCGATAACTAGGATTCTACAGACACGACTTCATAGACACCCTAGGATTCTTGAACTCTATGATCTGATACCAAGTTTGTCACGCCCTGAGCCTACACCCTGGACGTTACTGACACTCGAGAACCATTGCTGGCCCCAAGTGATTCCTTGGCCTGGCTTAACTTTTAGTGGAATATTTACTCAACATAAGATAACTTTAAAATTAAAGCTTTAACTCAAAATAACTAACTTACAATATTTAAAGAAACATTCACTAGCCAAAGTGGCAACTCAAGTCTCAAACATCAATAACTTAAATGAACAAGACTCATGAACTATTGTATATCTATCTATGAATCCTCTAATAGTAAGAGGGATGTAGCAACAAGACCCTCAATAATCCTAACAAAACTGAATAATAAAAGATAATAAGGGGATCATCCAGAAGCAATGAGGCTCACCAAAAGACTCTGGAACTTGACTGGATCAACTAGGTGCTGGATGTTGATCCTGGTTACCTGTATCTACATCATAAAAGATGCAGGTAAAATGGTGTCAATACATGGAATGTACGAGTATGCAAGGGGAAAGATAAAACAAGACATAAGCTTGAACTAGAACTAAAGAAACACTTACCTCATCTCAATTCAACTCAAGCTCGTTTAAATATAAAGCAATGTAAGTAATGCAGTATACAGAAAAGCTTTATAACATCATATAACAAATCAATGTATTAGAAAATACAATATAAACTTTGTATGTAAAAATGCAAAATAGAAACTGTTGGGAGATTGTCTAACCGACAATCATCACTATGAGCTATGTGATTATACAGCATCTAGCCTACGCTGTCAGAACTACACTAAAAAACATTAAGGAATCATCTAAATAGTAAGACCCTTTATACCCACGTTGGTTACATGGTTTATGAGGAATTTGAGGTATTCGAACTGGTCCCCATATCGGTGCTCAATACTACTCCCAAAATGCAACTTGCTCATATGTTTAAAATATAACTTTTTCTATGGTTTGATATTATTACTCAAAAATAGTTCTCTAAAAGAGATGGTACTAAAACTGCTCATGAAAACTATTTTGAAAATTGATGTTTCGTCTCATCTTAAATATGAAAACATTTACTCATGGGAATACTTAGTTCCCATATATCATTTTAATGAAAATGAAGTAAAATCTACTTTTTCTCAAACTCAAGTGCTCAATTCTTACAAAAAAGTTTAAAACAATTGTAAAAGACTTAATAAAATGACTCGGAGAACTCTCAAGACTTGACTCTTAGCTCTACCTTGAATTTTAATTTATGGATTCAAGATTATGATTCATGTTTATGAATGATTTGTAGATTTTTTTAAGTAGTTTAGAGTAGTTAGAATCAATAGGGAGTAAAGGTATACTTTAGGAGAACTTAGACAGGTAAAACGATGGAAAGAGGGTGGGGGCAGGCGACCGTGGCGCACTACTAGCGCAGGGCGCCAGCCCCTAAAGATCAGAGTTATTAATCTGGTGCACTTCTGGGGGGCTCTGCCCTAGCCCCTCCCCAAGAAATCCCGACCAATTTTTCGACTCATTTTTTGACCTTAATTCGATTAAAATCGATTCTTTTTCTCAATTCCTCCTTAAACTAAATTACCCATTACAAGTATATGAGAATCTACTAAAAACAATAATTAAACTCGATACAATTATCTTAAGAACTGTCATGCTCCAAGCCTACACCCTAGATGTGGCAGGCACTCGAGAACCATTGTTGGCCCCAAGAGAACCCTCGGCCTATCTTACTTACTTAGTGTAAGACTCTAAGCATTATTACAATGATCAAATGCATTGCTTACTCAACTGTTTAGTAAAATAACTTAGAACGATTAAAGGTCAAACATTCAACTGGGCCATAATGGCAACTCAAGTCTTAACATATGAAATAATAATGTAAAGACAACGGAACTACTAACTACCTATGAAGCCTCTAAAACAAAGAGGGATGTGGGGACAAGACCCCCAATCATCCTAACAAATGAAATACTAAAGAAATGATAAAAATAAGTGCCCTCCGAAAATCAAGGAGGCTCACCAATTGACTCTGAATGCTCAACTGGACAAAAGCATCTAAAACAGTAAAGGACAACTCAATGTATTTAAACAAATACAATAACAACTCAATTACATAAAAGTAATGTAATATTATGGCAGATTCTCAAACCGACAACCACCACTATGAGCCTAAGTAATGATACAACGTATTTCCCACGCTGTCAGAACTGTCCTATACTTTGTCGTCATATAGAACGCCTTAACTAAGTGGATCCACTAGTCTATGCTAAAAAGCACTTAAGGGGTCATCTAAAAAGTATGATCCTTTACTACCCATGATGGCTACATGGTTTATGGAGACTTGAGCTAATATGAACTCGCATCCCCATATCGGTGCTCAATACTACTCCTAAAAATATACTTAGCTAATATGTTTTAAAACAAAACTTCTTTCTTTGGTTTGAGATAACTACTCAAAACTTAGCTTAAAAGCTCTCTTGGAAATCAGTGTTTCCCTTTCTTGTTCAAATGTGAAAACATTTTAAAATCTTGGGAATACTTAGTTCCCTTATAACTTTTGGATAAATGAACTCAACTATTTACTGTTTGCTTAACTAGAAATTTAAGTCTTAAAACAATGTTAAAACGTTTATGAAAGACTTTTGAAAACTTGATAAACTTCTCTTGACTTGATTCTTAACTTCTAGACTTGACTCTTAAATTTCCTTGAATCGAATTATGGATCAAGGATTGTGATTTGCGATAGGAAAGATCTCATGATGTTTAGGAGTGTTTTTAGATAGTTAAACCTGAGAAACGATCAAGAAATCACTGTCTGGAAACAAGTCCGCGATGAGGAGAAGATTTTAAATATTTGATCGCGAAATTTAATTTTGAAACAGAGGAGTCCACGTCCTAACCATGATGCGGAGGTGATTTTTTTATACTGGGGGAGCAAGTTCGCGACATGGACCTGCATGCCAAAACTTGTTCGACATTTTCCTTCTTCGTTTTCTCACCCTAATTCACCTAAATCCAATTCTTTTTCTCAATCCCTCTATATATTCAAGTGCCCTGTATATATACGCAAGAATATAACTCAAAACAACTCTTAAATTGACACAATCCATCAAGAACTCCACAATCCCATCAAATCTCAAGAACTAAAGCAAACTTCAAGAACATTATACTTTCAACTTTGTAGAAATGAATTTCACTGAAACAAACATGATTGGTGCGTGGATGAACGAACCCAACTCTATGAAAGTCTCACATACCTCGTAGGATTGAATCCTTGGCGAAATCCACAACGAAATCTAATGATCTTGATGAAATCCTGACCTTTTCTCCTCTTTTCTCCTTTTGCTCTTTTCTCAAAGCCCTAGCGTAATTTGGTAATTTCGTAAACTGAACTATCTATGTTTAGACCCCAATTAACTTCTAAAAAAATAAAAATTAATTGGGTATGGAAAGGACCATAATACCCTCCTAAAATCTGGATTAGACTTTCCTTAATTGAACAACCCAACTTCCAATGAGCATATCTCACTCATACGAACTCGGAATCATGCAAACTCGGCAGAGTTGGAAACAAAATTACAAGATCTTTCCTACGGTATCTGGAAGCACAGCCAACTCATCCTGAGCTAGGAGTTATGGTCGTTTGAAATTAACCAAAAACTCAAACTTAACATAACTTAATAAATTTCCAGATTTTCCTAAAATGGCTACTTCCAATTCTAACTCTTTCTAGTTCTTTAAATTAGCGATATGTTACAATATCTCCCTCTTGGGAACATTCCTCCTCGAATGAGATTACTCTTACTAGGCTAAGGGTGTAACATCTCACATAGAACTCAAACACCCAACAAGCAATGCAAATACAACATGCCAACTTATAAATTAAATAGTACTAAGAAGAGAATTATAACCTTGATCTGGAATTTCTCTGATTTCAAAGACATGTGGATACCTCTTGTTCATATCTTCTTCATCATCCCAAGTAGCTTCTTCAACAAACTGGTTCCTCCAAAGAACTGTGATTGATGCTACTTTCTTAGTCCTCAACTTGCGAACTTAACGATCTAGGATTTGAACCGGAATCTCCTCATAAGATAAGTTATCCTTGATCCCAATATCTTCAGTGAAGGATCTCCCATGCACTTCTTCAACATGGAAATATGAAATACCGGATGAACCGCTGCTAACTCTTGAGGTAGCTTTAACTCATAAGCTACATTACCAACCCTAATGGATATTCTGTAAGGGCCAATATACCGGGGACTAAGTTTCCCCTTCTTACCAAATCTCATAACACCCTTTATGGGGGAAACTTTCAAGTATACCCAATCATCTACTTAAAATCTAACTCCCTTCTCCTAACATCTATGTAGGATTTTTGACGACTCTGCGCCATTTTCAACCTCTCTTGAATGACTTTTACCTTCTTCATAGCTTGATCAGCTAAGTATGGTCCTATCAATCCTGCTTCACCAACTTCAAACCATCTAATAGGAGATATGCATCTTCTCCCATAAAGAGCTTCATAAGGAGTCATCTGGATGCTAGAGTGGCAACTATTATTGTAAGTGAACTCAATGAGAGGAAGGTGATCATCCCAATTACCCTTGAAATCAATCACACAGGCCCTCAACATATCCTCTAAAAAGCAAGAGCAGTACTTAAGTTCACCTTTGACCCCAAGCCTTTCTAAAAAGATTTCCAGAACTGTGCAGTAAATTGTGCACCTCTATCTGAAATAATCAAAACTGGCACCCCATGAAGTCTAACTATATCTTGAAGATACAACTTAGCATAATCTTCTGCTGCACGGGTAGTCTTTATCGGCAAAAAGTGGGCTGATTTTGTCATTCTATCAACAATCAGTCAAATCGAATCATGCTGCCTACGAAATATTGGTAAACCTATGATGAAGTCCATGTTGATCATCTCCCACTTCCATTTCAGAAGTTCTATATTCTGAGCCAAACCACCAGGCCTTTGATACTCTACTTTAACCTGTTGGAAATTCAGACACTTCACAAAAAACTTTGCAATTCCCTACTTTATACTACTCCACCAATAAACCTCTCTCAAGTCACAATACATTTTTATGGAACCCGGATGAATGGAATATCTAGAGCTATGAGCTTCCTCCGTCATCCTCTATTGGAGTTCATCCACCCTTGGTACACACAATCTCAATACACCTTCTCCCCCTTGTTCATAAGCTAATACTTTTTGCTTATGAACATTTGCCTTGAATTCAAGCAAAATAGGATCTTGTTCTTGATTCTCTTTTACTTCTAACACTAATGATGATTCAGCCCCATTCATCACCACTACTCCTCCTTCCGTGGAATCCATTAGTGGAACTCCTAACCGTGCAAGTCTATACACATCTTTCAATAGCTCTCTCTTTTCTTTCTCAACATGGGTGGTACTACCCATACATAATCTGCTTAAAGCATCAACAATAACATTAGCCTTACCTGGGTGATAAAGAATACTCATGTCATAGTCCTTGAGTAATTCTAACCACCTCATTTGTCTAAGATTAAGATCTTTCTGAGTAAACACATACTGAAGACTCTTGTGATCGGTGTATACATCCACATGCACACCATAAAGATTATGGCACCATATTTTCAAAGCAAATACTACGGCAGCCAACTCTAGATCAGAAGTTGGGTAGTTCTTCTCATGAACTTTCAACTGTCTGTAGGCATAAGCTATAACCTTGTCATTCTGCATTAATACGCAACCCAAACCAATTCTAGACGCATCACAATAGAAAACAAAGCCTTGCGTACCTTCTGGTAAGGTCAATACTGGGCAGTAGTCAACCTTTTTTTCAATTCTTGAAAGCTTTTCTCACAAGCTTCAAACAATTGAAACTTCACTATTTTTTTAGTCAACCTGGTCAAAGGAGATGAAATAGAGGAGAACCCCTCTACGAACCTTCTATAATATCCAGCCAAACCTAATAAACTCCTAATGTCAGTTGGAGATGTGGGTCTAGGCCAATTCTGCACTGCCTTTATTTTTTTTAGTATCAACTTTAATTCCCTCTCCAGACACAATGTGGCCTAAGAACGCCATAGACTCAAGCGAAAACTCACACTTAGAGAACTTGGCATATAACTCTTTATCTTTTAAAGTCTGGAGAACTATTCTAAGATGGATAGCATGATCTTCTTCATTCCTCGAATAGATTAGTATGTCATCAATGAAGACGATAACAAACATATCTAAATAAGTCTTCAATACTCTATTCATAAGGGAAATGAATGTTGTAGGCGCATTCGTCAAACCGAACGACATAACTAGGAACTCATAGTGACCATAACGGGTCCTGAACACTGTCTATGGAATATCACATTCCCTTACCCTCAACTGATGGTAGCGTGATTTGAGGTCTATCTTAGAGAAACAAGTAGCACCCTGTGAAGCTGATAGAAAAGATCATCAAGTCTCGGAAGAGGATACTTGTTCTTGGTGGTAACCATGTTCAACTGGCGATAATATATACACATCCTAAGAGAACCATCTTTCTTTCTCACAAATAATACCAGAGCTCCCCAAGGTGAGACACTTGGTTGAATAAAACCCTTATCCAGGAGATCTTTCAACTGTTCCTTAAGCTCTTTCAACTCTGGTGGTGCTATTCTATATGGCGGAATAGATATAGGATGAGTATCTAGAAGAATATCTATACTGAAGTATATTTCTCTCTCAGGAGGGACTACGGGGAAATCATCAGGAAAGACTGCTGGAAACTCTTTTACTACTGAAACTGACTCCATAGGAGGTATCTCAACACTAGAGTCATTAACTCAGACTAAGTGATAAACACACCCCTTGGAGATGAACTTTCTCGCCTTAAGGTACGAAATGAAATGACCCTTAGGTAATGCTGAACTACTACTCCACTCTATAATTGGTGCATTAGGAATTTGAAACCTAACAACTCGAGTTCAATGGGGGCATAACAGGCATGAAGCCAGTCCATTCTAAGAATGACATTGAAATCTGCCATATCTAACTCAACTAAATAAGCCATGGTGCTCTTGCGATTGATGAAAACGACACAATCATGATATACTCGCTCATCTAGAATAGACTCCCCAACAAGTGTAGAAATAGAAAAGGGTTCACAAAGTTTCTGAGTAAAACCATCAAAATTATTTGCAACATAAGGGGTCACAGAAGATAAACTTGCTCTTGGGTCTAGCAAAATATAAATATCAAGAGAAAAGACTTTGATTATACCAGTGACAACATCTGGAGAGTTCTCTGGTTATTGATGAATAGTGATAGAATAAAGGCAGTTTGTTCCTCTGCCAGTACCTGAAGTAGCTCCTCTAGGTGTAACCTTGTCTGGTGGAGCAACTGATGAAGATTGGGCTTTATTGCCCTGATTACCATTACCTTGCCGATTCTTAGGGCACTCTTTCATGAAGTGACCCTCTAGTCCACACTTGAAGCAACCTGTGGAACCATCACGACATTTACCTGGGTGGGTTCTACCACACTTAGCACATGCAGGAGCCCAATTACCTCATTGTGCCACACTACCCTGAGATTGGGTACGTCTAGCTCTGAAATGCTGTGAATTCTTACTATTGTACTCACCTTTATTTCTAGGTGCAGGTGCACTAGAAGATGATGGACTAGGTACCTTTTGCTTTTGTTGAATGGACGAACGGTTCACATTACTTCTTTGCTGCCCGGACTCATTTCCTGTCTTCGATTTCTTATTTCTAAACTCCTCCCTGTTCCTCAGCTTCTCTTCCCCAACCTACTGTACATAGAGCATCAACCGTGATATATCCATGTCACCTGTTAGCATTGCATCCTTACCTTCCTTACTCATAGATGAGGCAACCCAGCAACAAACAACTCATTCTACTCCTCATATCCACATCCATCTCCAAAGCATAACAGGATAGTTGGGTGAACTTCAACCCATACTCATGAACGCTCAAAGAATCCTACTGAAGTGTGAGTAATTCTCGTACCTTAGCCTCTTTCAATTCTCGAGGAAAGAAATGCCCCAAGAAAGCCTCCTCAAAATAAGCCTAACTCGAAGGTGGTGCTCCCTCAGCTCTACTCTTCTTCCACTGGTCAAACCAAGTCCTAGAAACATTCTTCAATTCATATGCAGCTAGTTCAAGTCGCTCAGTATCGGCAACATGTATATCATCAAATACCTTTTGCAGTTCCTCAATAAAGTTCTTTGGATCCTCAGTAGTGCTTGAACCAGTGAAACTTGGAGGGTTCATCCTCAAGAATTCATGGATCCTTGAAGATTCAGCTCTTCTTGTAGAGCCCCTATTTTTTTCCCAACCTGGTTAGTCACAACTTGACTTAGCATCCTTATCGCTTCTCTAAACTCATCATTGGTAACTTCTCCTTGAGTTGCACTTTAGGTGCATTGGGTACCCCTTGCTCCACAACATTATGCCTAGCAGGATGACCTCTAATATCTCTTTGTAGAGGCATGATTAACTGAAAAAACACGCAAGCATGAATTAGAAATAAACTTCAGAGATGAAACTCTAACGCACGAAATGAGTATGAAAGAAGTGAGAAATTTTCCTATGTGTCTCAGCCTCCTACTTATAGATGTGGCGCGCTTCACACCGATAACCAGGACTCTACTGACACGGCTTCATAGACTCCCTAGTACTCTTGAACTTTGGGCTCTGATACCAAGTTTTTCACGCCCTGAGACTACACCCTGGATGTGGTTGACACTCGAGAACCATTGCTATCCCCAAGTGAACCCTTGGTCTGGCATACTTACTCAGTAGAAGACTCTAAGCATTATTAGAATGCATTATTACAATGATCCAATGCATTTATTACTCAACTGTTTAGTAAAAGAACTTAGAACATTTAAAGGTCAAACATTCAACTTGGCCAAAATGGCAACTCAAGTCTTAACATATGAAATAATAATGTAAAGACAACTGAACTACTAACTGTCTATGAAGCCTCTAAAACAAAGAGGGATGTAGGGACAAGACCCCCAATCATCCTAACAAATGAAATACTAAAGCAATGATAAAAAGAAGAGCCCTACGGAAATCAAGAAGGCTTACCAACTGACTCTGAATGCTCAACTGGATTAACGAAGCGCTAGATACTGATCCTAATTACTTGTGTCTGTATCATAACAACGATGCAGTCCAAATGGCATCAGTACATTGAATGTACGAGAATGCGAGTGGAATGATAAACATAACATAAGCTTGAAAGAAATCTGAAAGGAACACTTATATTGGCTTTACTCAACTCATGAATAACTCAACTCAATGCAAAGTAAAAACAACAATAAGGGTGCATTTTATACAAAGCATCTAAAATAGTAAACGACTACATAAAAGTAATATAATACTGTGGGAGATTCTCTAACCGACAACCACCACTATGAGCCTAAGTGGTGATACAATATCTTTCCCACGCTGCCAGAACTGTCCTATACTTTGTCGTCATATAGAATGCCTTAACTAAGTGGATCCACTAGTCTATGCTAAAAAACACTTAAGGAGTCATCTAAAAAGTATGATCCTTTACTACCCATGATGGCTACATGGTTTATGGAGACTTGAGTTAATATGAACTCGCATCCCCATATCGGTGCTCAATACTACTCTCAAAAATATACTTAGCTCATATGTTTTAAAACAAAACTTCTTTATTTGGTTTGAGATAATTACTCAAATCTTATCTTAAAAGCTCTCTTGGAAGTTAGTGTTTCCCTTTCTTGTCCAAATGTGAAAACATTTTAAACTCTTGGGAATACTTAGTTCCCTTATAACTTTTGGAGAAATGAACTCAACTCTTTACTCTTTGCTTAACTCGAAACTTAAGTCTTAAAACAAAGTTAAAACGTTTGTGAAAGACTTTTGAAAATTTTATAAACTTCTCTTGACTTGCTTCTTAACTTGTAAACTTGACTCTTAACTTTCCTTGAATTGAATTATGGATTCAAGGATTGTGATTTGTGATAGAAAAGATCTCATAATGTTTAGGAGTGTTTTTAGATTATTAAACATGAGAAACGATCAAGAAATCACTGTTTGGAAACAAGTCCGCGAAGCGGAGATGTATTTCAATATTTGATCGCAAAATTTAATTTTGAAACAGAGGAGTCCATATCCTAACCGCGACGCGGAGGTGATTTTTGTACACTTGGGGAGCAAAAAACATGTTTGATGTTTTCCTTCTTCGTTTTCTCACCCCAATTCGCCTAAATCTGATTCTTTTTCTCAATACCTCTATAGATTCAAATGCCCAATATATATACACATGAAACTAACTCAAAAAAAATCATAAATCGACACGATTCATCAAGAACTCCACAATCCCATCAAATCTCAAGAACTAAAGCAAACAAAAGCATAATTCAAGAACATCGTACTTTCAACTTTCTAGAAATGAATTTCGCTGAAACAAACATGATTGGCGCGTGGGTAAATGAACCCAACGCTATGAAAGTCTCACATACCTCGTAGAATTAAATCCTTTGTGAAATCCACAATGAAATCTAATGATCTTGACGAAATCCTGAACTTTTCTCCTCTTTTCTCCTTTTTCTTTTTTCTTAAAGCCCTAGTGTGATTTGGTAAATGGGTAAACTGAACTATATCAATTTATACCCCAATTAAACTTCTAAAAATGAAATTAAATAATTGGGTATGGAAAGGACCATAATACCCTCCTAAAATCCGTATTAGACTTTCCTTAATTGAATAGTCCAACTTCCAATGGGCATATCTCAGTCATACGAACTCGGAATCGCGCAAACTCAGCGGCGTTTCAAAGAAAATTCCAAGATCTTTCCTACGGTATCTGAAAGCACAGCTAACTCATCCTGAGCTAGGAGTTATTGTTGTTTGAAGTGGACCAACAATTGCTATTTCCAATTCTAACTCTTTCTAGTTCTTTCAATTAGCGAGATGTTACAAGAACTCATCAAATCCATCCTAATTCAAGAACAGAAACAATACTTTGAAAGGTATCAAGAACTTAAACTCTTCAACTTCAAAAACGAAATTTCACTGAAAAATAACATGATTGGCATGTGAGTGAACAAACCCAACTCTATGATAACTCACATACTTCTTAGGATAGAATCCTTGGCAAAAACAACAATTCGATTCGCAAGCAACCTTGAAGAACGCCTTGACTTTTCTCCTTTTTCTCCTCTTTTTGAACTTTTCTCAAAACCCTAAGTGTATTTTGATTATGCAAACTAACCCTAATTAGATTTGACCCCACAAATAATACTAATTTCGAATTAATCTAATTGGGTAAGGAAAAGACCAAAATACCCCTCACTAATTTGGGTAACTTTCTTTAACTTGACAGGCAGATTTCAAATGGTCATATCTCCCTCATACTAGCTCAAAATTTAGCAAACTCAGCGGCGTTGGAAGGATGATTCCAAGAGCTTTTATGTCATAGCTTATGGGCTACCTAACTCATCATGTACTGAAAGTTATGGTCATTTGAAGTTGACCCAAACTCATAACTTAAGCATAACTTGAAGATTTTCATATTTAGCTTATTTCCAATTTGGTTCTTTTTAGTTTTAGCTCTTTCAAATACCGGGGTGTTACACATTGATGGCTCTAATATTAACATTAAGCTAGTAACAATATCATCATCATCTCTTTTTTTTTTACAAAGGAAAATAACATTGAATTTCACTAATTTTCTATTTTTAACCCCTAAGAGCATGAATTGTAATGAAGCTATATAGCAAGCAATGCTAAATCAACACATGACCAAATGCACACAGAAACAATCTGAAAAAGTTATAAATTGAATTTTGTATCCCATTTACAATTTGTGTGTACGTAGTTATTTTTATAAGTTGAATAAAAATAATTGATATTCGTCTACAAATAGTCATCTATTTCTATTAAAGATTAGGGGAATTTGCTATTATGTTTAATTTGTTTTCAATAGAAAAAGAATCAAATCAAATCGGCTTAAAAATACAAATGAAAATATCAATCAAATCGAACATTTTTTAGTTTGATTTTCTTTCAATTAAATTTCTTAAGTTTATCATTGTCACATCGACAGTTTAATAGGGTCACCATATGGAATAAATATACGATGCCTAGGATAGATGATCTCTTTGACAAGTTGCACAGTGAATCAGTTTTCTAAAAAATTACCCTAAGGTCTGGTTACCATCAGTTAAATATTAGGCCTGAGGATGTACCAAAAATGTCATTCAAGACTCATTATGGGTCCTATGAGTTCCTTGTGATGTCGTTGGGTTGACCAATGTGCCTGTAGCCTTCATGAGTTTAATGAATGGTGTGTTCAAAACATTCCTGGATTTTTTTTATCGTCTTTATTGATGACATTTTTTTTTATTCGAAGAGTATGAAAGAGCACTCCGATCATCTTTATATTGTTTTGGGTGTCCTTGGAAAACATAAGTTGTATGCAAAATTTTCCAAGTGTGAGTTCTGGTTGACTTCGGTTGCCTTTTTGGGGCATGTGGTTTCAAGGGAAGGAGTAATGGTACATCCCAAAACATCAAAGTGGTAAAGAATTGGGTCCTGCCTAGCTCTGTAATGGAAGTTAGGAGTTTCGTGGTGCTCGCCAGCTACTACCGACGGTTTGAGAAAAATACGCTACACAGTCGGTGACTTTAGAGGAGGAGAGGATTAATCTATTCATCAAAGGATTGAAGCATGAATTACATGTATTTTCTATTCACATAACCTCTGCACCTCTGCAGGTAAATGTTTTAATGAGGTGACAAACTTTGTGAAGAAAGTGGAAGGAGTTCGACGTGATAGGAAGGCCAAGGGTTTGGCTAAGAAGCCCAAAAACACAAGTAACTTTCATGGTTCCTACTCCAGAGGTTCAGGTAGGCCGACAATTGCAGCCCAGCCAATTCAGTCAACCATGCATGCTTCTACAGGCGGTTACTTGGGAACTCCACAAAAAAATCTTATTCAGGATAGTCAGGGAGCCGCACCTTTGTTTGGAAGTAGACCATATTTTGACCGCAGTTGTTACAATTGTAGAGAACCTGGGTATATAAAGAGAGATTGACACCATCCACTCATGTCTGACCCCATGCAGCAACAGACTAGAGTAGTGGTACCAGCGGGCAGCGGTAGTATTGGTAGAGGACGTCCACAAGGTGGGCGAGAAGGGAATCAGCAAGGTCGCGGAGGCCGGGAAAATGGTAATGCAAGTAGAGGAGCAGTGCAGCCAGGCAAAGAGGTTGTCCGTCAATATGATACGGCTCAGTTTTATGCCTTTCCGAGCAAGACCGAGGCTGAGGCATCTGATGCAGTGATCATAGGTACTATATTTATCTGTGACCGGATGGCTACTGTTTTGTTTGTTCTGGGTTTTACGTAGTCATATGTATCAGTTCGCTTTGTCTTTAGATTTGATGCCGTTTTTGATGTCCTTGATGCCCCCATCCATGTTTCTACCCCAGTTGGAGAGTCTATCATCGTCACCCATGTATATCGTGCTTGTCCTATCTTTTTTGTGGGTTTTGAGACTTGGGCTAATTTGGTTATTCTGGATCTGACTGACTTTGATATAATCTTAGGCATCACTTGGTTGTCTCCCTATTATATTGTGATTAATTGTAATGCTAAGTTGGTAACTCTAGAGATCTCGGGTAGGGAATGGTTAGAGTGGGAAGGGGTGTACAAGCCTAAGCCAATTTTGGTCATATCTTTCATTCAGGCTAGGAAACTGGTAGAGAAGGGGTGTATGGCGTATTTAGCACATGTTCGGGATGTTGATGTTGAGTCTCGCTCTATTGAGTCAATTTCTGATAGTCTAAATTCAAGGATGTGTTTCCTACCAATTTTCCAGGTATGCCTCTGGATAGGTATATAGATTTCTACATTGACTTGGAGTCGAGCACTCGTCCCATCTCTATTCCTCCTTATCGCATGGCCCCAATAGAATTGAGAGAGTTTAAGGCTCAAATCCATGAGCTTCTTGATAAAGGTTTGATCTGTCCTAGTGCTTGCCCATGGGGTGCTCCTGTCTTGTTTGTTAAGAAGAAAGATGATAGTATAAAGATGTGCATAGACTGTCAACAGTTTAATAGGGTCACCATCTGGAATAAGTATCTGTTGCCTAGGATAGCTGATCTCTTTGACCAGTTGTACAGTGCATCAATTTTCTAAAAAAATATGCTAAGGTTTGGTTACCATCAGTTAAAGATTAGGCCCAAGGATGTACCAAAAATGGAATTCAAGACTCGCTATGGTCCCTATGAGTTCTTAGTGATATCGTTTGAGTTGACCAATGTGCCTGTAGCCTTCATGAGTTTAATGAATGGTGTGTTCAAGCCACTCCTAGATTTTTTGTTATCATCTTTATTGATGACATTTTTGTTTATTCGAAGAGTAAGGAAGACCACGCTATCATCTTCATATTGTTTTGGGTGTCTTTGGAAAACATAAGTTGTATGCAAAAATTTCCAAGTGTGAGTTCTGGTTGACTTCAGTTGCCTTTTTGGGGCATGTGGTTTCAAGGGAAGAGGTAATGGTACATCCCAAAACATTGAAGTGGTAAATAACTGGGTACGGCCTTGCTCTGTAATGGAAGTTAGGAGTTTTGTGGTGCTTGCAAGCTACTACCGCTGGTTTAAGAAAAAAATTGCTTCTATCGCCACACATTTGACAAGGCTAATCCAAAAGGAGGTGCCTTTCGAGTTGACTTTCAAGTGTGAAGAGAGCTTCCAAAAACTCAAGACCCTTCTGACCACAACACTTATTCTAGCACTATCAGTGGAAGAAAAATATTTCATTATTTATTGTGATGCTTCACATTTGGGTTTTGGTGTTGTGTTGATGCACGCTAAGAATGTCATAGCTTATGCATCGTGGAAGTTGAAGGTGCATGAGAGGAACTACCCACCACATGATGGTGAGTTGGCAGCGGCAGTGTTTGCCCTCAAAATCTGGTGACATTACCCTTATGGTGTCAAGTGTGAGGTGTTTACTGACCATCGTAGTCTACAACATGTGTTCACTCAGAAGGACCTAAATCTGAGACAACGAAGGTGGATAGAGTTACTCAAGGATTATGATGTTACCATGCAATATCATCCGGGTAAGGCTAACATGGTGGCAGACGCATTAAGCCGGAAGACAGTGAGTGTGGATAGTCTTTGTTTCTTGGGTAAGTCCAAGCAACCTTTGGCCAAGGAGATTCAAACCTTGGAGTCTAAGTTCATGTAGTTGGGCATCTCAAAGAAATGTGGGTTGTAAGCTAGTATTAAGGTTAGGCCCATATTCATTGAGGAGATCAAGGTCAAGCAGTTTAAGGATGAGAGTTTGAATGAGCTTAGAAAGAAGACAGTGTCTAAAAAGGCACAAGATGCGGCTCTTGATGGGGGTGGTGTGCTCAGTTTTAAGGAAAGAATTTTTGTTCCCTGAGTGGATGACTTGATTCAGAATATGTTGACAAAATCCAATGGTTCGCGGTGTGCCATTCATCCGGGTGTGACCAACATTTACAGAGATTTGAAACGACTTTATTGGTGGTTCGGCATGAAGAAGGACATAGCTAAGTTTGTGTCTAAATGCCAAAACCATCAGCAGGTAAAGTATGAGCACGTAAGGCCTGCAGGTTTGCTTCAGCGAATGCCAATTCCTGAATGGAAGTGAGAAAGGATAGTTGTAGATTTTGTGGTTGATCTTGCCAAGACCTTCGGGAAGTTTGACTTTATTTGTGTAGTGGTTGACAGACTGACTAAGTCAGCCCACTTCATTCCAGTTAGAGTAGACTATAATGCTCATCAGTTGGCTAAGGTTTATGTGAAGGAGATAGTTAGACTGCATCGGGTACCCCTTTCCATCATCTTGAACCATGGGACACAGTTCATATCCATGTTTTGGGGAAAATTGCATGGGGAGTTGGACACTCAACTCACTTTTAGCACGGCCTTCCATCCACAGACGGATGGGTATTTAGAGAGAACTATTCAAGTGTTAGAGGACATGTTGAGGGCGTGTGTGATTTACTTTGGAGGGCATTGGGATAAGTTCCTACCTTTGTGTGAGTTCTCCTATAATAAAAGTTAAAACTCCACCATGGACATGGCACCATTCGAGGCACTTTATGGGAGGGGATGTAGATCACCCATAGGGTGGTTTGAAGCTGGAAATGTGAAACCTTTGGGGCGTTGATTTGGTGAAAGATGCTTAGGATAAGGTGAGAAGCATCCAAGGTATGCTTCTAGCAGCCCTGAGTCAACATAAAAGTGTGCAAACCATAAGGTAAGGGACATAACATTTCAGGTTGGTGAGCAAGTTCTTGTAAAAGTGTCACTCATAAAGGAGGTGATGAGATTCAGCAACAAGGTCAACCTTAGTCCTCGATACGTTGGGCCTTTTGAAATTCTTGATTGTGTAGGGCCAATGTATTATAGGTTAGATTTACCGCCTAGCCTAACTGGAGTCCACCTAGTCTTCCATGTGCTCATTTTGAAGAAGTATCATGGGGACAGAGATTACATCAAAATGTGGGAATCAGTTTTGCTAGACAAGCACCTTCAGTATGAGGATGAACCTATTGCAATTCTTGATCGCAATGTATAGAAGTTGAGGACCAAGGAGATAAAGTCCGTGAAAGTTCAATGGAAGCATCGTCCGGTTGAGGAAGCTACTTGGGAAACCGAGAAGGACATGCGAGGCAAGTATCCCTAGTTATTCGACGATTGAGGTACTACTCTACTCTTGCCTAAGCCTTTTATCCTAGTTATCACTCAGGGATGAGTGATGGGTAAATTGGTATCTATTGTAATGACCTGTTACGGTCGTTATAGAAAAGCCAATGGGGAAAGAATTTGGACCAGAAAACTTCTAAGTAGTGACTTGGAAATTTCTTACATAGGCCAAACTTGGATGAAATCTGAGTCAGGTGAGGTCTAGGGAAATCTGGTAATGAGTGGGGGATTTAATTATGAGTTTTATCACATTAGTGGATAGCTAAGAAGTTAAAGAGCCTATACAGTTTTACGGAATCGAATTCAGGCGAGTAAAACTCCTGAAACTGATCTTGGGGTGAAAGGGTAGTTTTAGAACAGCAAGGCTTGAAGGTGTGTTGGGAAATGGGAGTTTGGGATGCAAATTCCGAGTTTTTTTCTCTGTGCAAGCCGCCAGGGTGGGGCCTATGTGGTAGGATGGAGCCCACTATGGTGGGACAATCGCGACTTAAACCGAAGAAAAACCCCAATTTTATTTTTTTTGCAAAACTTCTTTCTGCAGAGCTAAGGGACAACCCATGGCAGTTTCTTATGTGATTCCCATGAATTCTAGCGCTAAAGGTAAGAAAATTACTCCCCTAATCCGTATTTCGATTCTTAGAACTTAGAATCTTGTGTAATTATCATTGGCGGTGGGTTTTGGTCTGAAGTTAATGGTGGGAAAAGCGCTAGTTGAACATTAGGATCATGGGTTTTGCCTTGGGTTGAATTTTTTTTTATAATTCGAGTAACTTAGACCTTGGTTAGTGATCCTTGCATTAACTGTTTGTTTAAGGTAAAAAATGAGCTCAAAGATTCGGGAAAGAGAAAACTCAAGTGTCCTAGGAGTATTCATGCTTTGTTTCGAAGTAGGTGATGATTTGATTTCCTGTTGGGGGATATATGCCGGTTAATTTCTTCATTGTATGCATGCATGTATGTGAATTGAATCTAATGAAATGATCATGTGTGAACAATTACATGCCATTAACCTATTACTTGATTGTGTGACTATGAAATACTGTTCATTGTAGGTGTGATTGTGACTATTGTTGTACGGTCTAAATCAGGTGTCACGTTTCGACACATATATTGGACGGGATGTCACGTTTTGAAATAGATATTGAACCGGGTATCACATTCCAACACATGTATATTGGATCAGGTGTCACGTTTCCACACACTAACAGTTTGGGTGTGGGTTCCATATGTGGACCACTTGTGATTATTACGTTCATATCTCCCTATCATTGATATTGGGAAGTTATATGTTGCTCCTAAATGATAATTGACTTATGCATTCTGTATATGTGTGTTTACTATGTTGTAATTACTTGCTTATGTTTTGCTAACCGGAGTAGTCGCATGATCCTACCAATACATCGTGGTTTCGTGTACTGATACTGCACTTGCTCTTTCTTTGTTGAGTATAGGGCATCTTTAGGCAGCTACTGACAGACCTCACTAGGAGATCATTGACTGAGACCGGATTCGAGGGTGAGCCAGTTCATGCAGGCTACCATGGATCCATCTTTTTTTAGTCCATTCTTTCCGGACTCAGGCTATTTGCTCATTCATACTTTTTCTTATGTTTAGTTTTTGGGGTTGCACCTTTTTTTCTTAAACTGGTTGATTGGTAGAGTTTTGGTACAATGACTTTCAGGTTCTAGGGGTTGAATTTCCGCGAGGGTTATGTTTGGTTGTTTTGTTAAACTTCGGAGTTTATGGGAACTCATTATTTAGCTGTCATTTAAACCTGCTTCTATATCTTTAAATGAGTTAGTTTCTTAAAATTTCTTAGTCGGGTTGTAGTAGTGGTTCTCCCACCGGAGGGTTAGTGTGAGTGTCAATCATGACGGTCTCGGTCGTGACATTTCATATGATTAATTAGTGGTGATTTAAATTGCAATTCAATTCTTGTTATGAATTTGATATTAAGACCTTAGTGACATGACGAAAAAGTTACAATAATAATAATTATTTCTTCAAGTTCACCATGAATTTGATATCAAGACCTTAGAGACATGACAAAAAAGGCATTGTAATGAATTTGATATCAAGACCTTAGAGACATATGACAAAGAACGTATTGTTATGAATTTAATGTCAAGAGCTTAGTGACATGATAAAAAAAGATACAATAATTATTATTTCTTTAAGACCACCCTGAATTTGATATCAAAAAGGAAAAATAATAATCATACATAAATGTGAATAAAGCAAGAAATTTGATGTTAAATTATAACACTTTATTTTACGAGTCTAATAAGCAAATCGGAAAAAAAAGAGGAAGCGGAAAAATATTGCATTTGGGGTCAAAAATTTCAAAACGGGTAAAAACGAGTTACTTTTCTTAAGAATTATCTAAAATTACCCTTTAATTTGACCGTGATAATACCTTTTACTTTTTACCTTATTTATCCAAGAATTGTTACAATTAATTATATGGAAGTCATGACCCTTTATATTTCAATGAACATTTATTTAGTTCCTCACCAATTCATTTCACTGTTCTCTAAAAAAATCCTTTATGAAAAATACAACCACCATCAACAAGAAGAATGACACAACAATATATCATAAAAAGGCCGATAGATATTTTGTGCTACAGATGAAGGACATGCCGTGAGATATTCCGTGCTCAACTCGACTCAAGGGCTCCCTGAGAACCTACACAAACCCATATCTTAGGGTACTTGGATGAGAGGTTCGTCATATCATAAGCTTTTTTGTTCAATCAGCTTACCTTCCCACACTAGCATCTCTTGGATAGTCAAAAGTTTATCCCAATAGTGTTATCCTATCAAATACACTTTTATAATCCCTGTTGAGGAATCTAGCGGTGTAAGGGCGAGTTCCAAGCCATCTACGATTGATTTTTAACCCATCATGGAAAGCCTTGGTGCCTCCCCGGTCTCGTGGTCATCTGCGGTATAGTTACAATCAACCATAACAACGACATGTTATGGTATAAATGACTCAACTACATTTTTATAGTTGTATGTCGTAAATTCCCAATCAACCTGTTATTTCAGTTGATTGTGAATGTATGGCATACAACCACATGGAGGTTGTTGTGTCACATGCTTTTATGGTTAATTTTAACTTTACCATGGAAGACCACAAGGTTGCGGAGGGACCAAGACATTCTACATTAGATCGGAAATCAATTGTGAACGGCCTGGACGTTTGGGAGGCCCCTCCACTATCAAATTCCTTAGATGAGGATGATAAAAGCATCTATCGCTAACACTATTAGGTAGACTTGGGATTACCTAAGTGATGTAAAAAGTGTGGGGAGGTAATCATATGGATAGAAAAAGTTGTAATTGCACTACACCAAAAATGACCAGTAGAGCAAGTCTTGTTTTTGCTAATCAGTGTATGACCTAAACCTAAAATTATTAATTTTCCTAAAGGTTGATTTGAAGTTAAAATTTAATTTCGATAATGAATTTTAAAAATGATTAAATTAGGTGTTGCCGTTTGGACAAGAAACCGGTGGTTTTATGGAAGAAGTGCATTTTTTTATAAATATGGATTGGTAAAGAAAATCTTAACAATTTTTATTTTATTTTTTGGCTAAAAAGTGATATATATATATATATATATATATAAATTCTATGCATCCATACAAACCATGTGACCACAAATTCTACTATCGGTAGGGATAGTAGTTACATTGCTACTCGTAATAATGTAACTACTAGAAGTAGCCATCTGAATGTTTGTTTAATTTCCTTTTGATTGCAAGTTTCAATCCATAATAAATTGCAAGTAGTTCAGCTTGGATTGCGCTTATAGATATGATTTTCTTAAAAAGCTCTATTACCCAATTACCTTTAGAGTGCCTTATAATCAAAAGATACTATTGTATGTTGGTAGGGAAGGTGTAAAGAGATGTCAAATATTGTGGCATTATGGTGGTGATTAGAGCCATACATCCCATATGGGGTATTCTTTAGTTGCAATTAGCACTTTTTGTAAATTTCCCTAATGCCGGTGAAGGTTTTTATCTCTCTTTGTTAATGCGCATATTTATTGCCGCTAAAAGTTATTTTTTATTGTAATGTATTGGGGCTTATCTGTAACACTTCGCAAATTTCCAATCTATGATCTAAATTCTTCATGTGTTTATAAACCCAAACCTGATGATTTCTATTTGAATGAGGTGTTAAGGTACATAATTTAATGTGAAGAGTTTTGTGGAGAGGTAATAAGGTCAGAAAAATGCTCTAGCACAAAGTTGAGTTGAAAGCTTCTTAACGATTAAATTTGGTATAAGTTTTTACTTGCATCAATTTCAAAAATTTATATCTCCTAAAATTTAAGGAAATATGTGGCTTATAACCCGTCCAATCAATGGTCTTTAAGTCTTCTTTCCAATTTCGCCAACCGCTCGTTAATTCAATTTTGGAGTAAAAAGTTATGACAGCTTTACCAAAAAGATAGCGAGCTGACTAAGTTACTAGAAGTATGAACGATTCACACTTCATATTGTGTATTTCGATGAGAATATCAATTTAAGTTCATTTTCATCCAAAAATTTCATTATTTTGATATCCCTTGAAGCCTAGGGTTGATATCCTCTCTTCTCTTCATCCTCCATCTCAAAGGTAAGTTTCCCTAATGAAATTCTAAGTATTTCTAAGTATTTCAATCCTAATTATTAATGAAATACTATACCATAACCTTAGAATTTTCAAGAAAAATTTAATCAAGATTCTGATATACCATGAGTTTAAAGTATTTTTGATACGTTTCACTTAGAGTTTCTGTGTGTCTTAGGTCATTTTGTGTTAGAATTAATGTTTTGTGTCTAATAATTGCAGGAAATAAGCTTGGAAAGTAGTTGATAAAGATGAGAGTTGAAATTATGCAAAAGGAGCCAAACACGGAGTGATCCACGGACCGTAGGTACTTTGACGGACCGTTGTTGGGCAGCTGTAGATGGAGCTTCAGGGAATTCTGACTTAGTGTGGAACTACGAAGTAACTGACGGACCGTAGGTTGACCCACGGGCCGTCCTGCACATTCCTGGATGGATTGAGAGAGTTGAAGTTCCAGCACCTGATGAAAAATCCTAAGTATGGAGCCACTGAAGGGGACCTACAGACCGTAGGTCAACCCACGGTCCGTAGGTCGAGTTGTCAACTGAAGCAGCATTCCAGACAACTTATTTCCTTATTTTATTTCCTTTTTATTTAGGACTTTTTTCTATAAATAGAAGTTATAAACCTCGTTCTTGGGAGTTAGATATTATTGTATACTTCTAAGTTTGTGTTTTTGGAAATTAATTTTTCAAACTCTTAGCAATTAATTTTCCGGATTTCGTTTTATAAAATTTTGACTTTGAATTTCAATTGAAGATTTTGGATTTCATCAATTCTTTTTGTAAGTTCATGAATTATTTTTACCCAATTATGACTTGTGTTCTTTCAAGCATGAGTAGCTAAATCCACAACTAGGGTTGTGGGAAATATGAGCAATTAACAAAGTATGAATAATAGTTAAGTAATTCTTGAATTGTGTTTATGCATGTATTGTTAATTATTTAACTTAGAAGTCTTTTAATGGTGCACAATGTTAGAACTCGCCTCGTTGCTACTTGTCGGACCAAGGAGGTAGTTAATGAGAAAAGAATTAATAACAGAGATTTAGTGGATGTTATTTAATAGTCTAATGTCAATTGGAGCAAGGGTGAAAACTAAGTCATACATTGATGTGATGTCTAATCTGGGGTAAAAGTAAGGTTAGTAAAGTATACACTCGTAGCCGGACGAAGGTGCGCAGTGAAATTGCCTATTTGGAGGACCAATCACTTAGAGATATCCGACTTACCATCTTTACATGTAAAACACTAGGAAAGGATTACTATTATTAGGATTACTGTGTTAAGAGCTTGTGGGGAACATATATACCCCAGTTTCATTCTCATATTGATAAGTCAAAGTTTGAATCTTGCTTACTTGTTGCTTAATCAACAATTTGTTACTTACTTACAACCCCCACCCCCCTTAGTTTATTTCTTTCGGAAATAGTTTGACTAAAAGGAAATAATCATGAGTTAAGTTTAAGTAGGAACTATTTTCCTCGTGGAATCGACCCTAACCTACAAATTAGGTTCTTTATTTGACAACGATCAATTAGACTTCTTTAGGGAGGTGTAATTTGAGCGTATTAAATTTTGGCACCGCTGTCGGGGATTTTGGTTTTTGGTTTAAGTTTAACTACATTATTGAACTTTAGTCAAGTATTTCCTAATTTTACATTTTATTTTGTTTTATTTTTTCACATGTTTATACTCTAGTGTATACCAAGTACACGGAGTCAGGGCGAACCATTGACCCCCTACGATCTAGAGTTGAGCAAAACTTTGAGAAAAATGAATAATCGATGGGTCCAAATCAATCCAATCAGAAAGAATCTAGGTGATGGAGATGAATTGCAGCTTATTGGAGTTGTTAATGGTAATGCTCAGGTTCAGGGTGGTAATTTACTCAGAAATGCAGAGAGGTTCAGAATTCGCCAGCCCCGAGGTTTCGTGAGCATTACAGGGTTGATTATGATGCGACTACATCAGATGGGCCTATTTTTCTCTCTCCTCTACCTCCAGGTAATACTTTTATGGTAACAAGTAGTCTAATACAGATGTGCACAACGAGAGGGTTGTTTACTGGGTTGGCTTCGGAAGATTCATACGCTCATATGGCAAAATTTTCTAGTGTTTGCTAAAGTTGTGTCGGATGACCAGAGTTAGATATGTATGTCATTGGTTTGAAGGTTTTCCCACTGTCACTGACTGGAGATGCTACTGTGTGGTTTTCTTAATTACCATACAATTCGATCTATACATGGGACCAAATGCACAAGGTGTTCATCGCAAGATACTTTTCGGTATCCAAAAATTTAAATCATAAAGAAAAATTGAATAACTTCACGGCATTACCTGAAGAGTTGATAAGCAGTTCTAGGGATAGGTTCACTGGGTTTATCAGAAGTGTTCCAAACCACCGCATTGATGATGAGTATTTAAGAGTATTTCTATAGAGCATAGGATGAAAATGGCAGAGCTGTGCTAGACACTATTGCTAGAGGATCATATTATGAGTGCACTTTTGAGGACAATGCTGAGAAGCTTGAGAGGATTTCCCAAAACAAGAACGCCTGGAGCACTAGAAATGCAAATAATGGTAGGACCACGTTCGCTATCCAAACTGCACACAACTAAGCTAATGATGACATTCGGGAAGAGATGGCCCATATGAGAACAAAATTGGGTTTGGTACTAAAACACCTGAGTGGTAGTGCGGAAAAAGTGAATGTTATGAACTATCTGACTAAGTCTCAACCACCACCAGATGAGGAGTGTTACTATGAGGAAGATGTGTACTTGGTAAATGATCAGACGGGGGGTTTGTGAACCAACCCCCAAGGTTCCAATTAAGATAATTGGCGCCAAGGTCAAGGAAACCAAGGTCGGAACTATGGAAACTACAATTGAGAGGGAATCTATGTCCGGGATGGGAACTACAATAGTGATAACAACTACAATCGGAACAACTATTGCGACAAAAATGAGAGAGTTGGGCCCTATGTTCCACTTGGGAATAGGGAATCTGGAAATAGAGAAGCTGGGGGTAGTATGTTACGCCTTGAGGATATGATGCAAAAGATGATGAAGAGGTTTTATGCAACTGATGAGAATGTGAAAGAGATGTGAAATGACTTTTCAGGAATTGGTCAAAAAGTTCATGCCCATGAAGTGTTGATAAAGTTACTTGAGAAGCAATTTAGTCGGTTGTCCACTACTGCGAACCCACGCCAGCCTGTCACACTTCCTAGCAACAC
>JAJOOO010004778.1:0-25929 GCA_029582685.1 Solanum piurae | reverse complement strand
TACTTTTAGCTATAATTATACAACTCAACTTTTTAGTTTTGTATAATTCGCGCATTTGTATAATTCGGAATTTGTATAATATAATTTGTATAACTTTTGTATAATTCAGAATTTGTATAATATAATTTGTATAACTATTTGCACTTTTGATGTTTGTAGTTGTATAAATTAATTATTTCGAGTTTATACAAAAAAAACTTAATTATATAAATGTACCCGCGAATTATACAAACTGCGAATTATACAAATCCGCGAATTATACAAATGAGACAGCTTAAACTATAGCTACAACCCGTAAATATGCAAACTATAACTATGATGCATAATTAAGTTTATTATAGTGGCTATTTGTGAAAGTTTTTATAGTATCCTCATTAAGTAAGAAACCAAACTAGGAATGGACAGTTTAATTAAGGTATAGAGAACGTTCCAAGCAATTGCTATTGATTAACCTTATTCAAGTACTTCAATCAAAGATCTTGCTTATCGGATTAATTTTTTAGTGAAGAAGAGAATATTTGATAAGCTGAACAAAATCTTGTTAAAAGCATAAATTTATTTAAAAGACTGTCCTCGCATGTGTAATATTAGATCATAATTTCACTCTCTTGCTGCTTCTTCACAATAACTCTTTTAATATAAGAAGTATTTAATTGATTCAAACGTTATCATGCATAAGACAAACAAGGTAATTCAAAATAAAAGATATACAAATGGGAATGAGAGGAGCTGACTATACAAAATCCACGAAAAGATTAGTTTGTAAATTCTAGTTTGATCTTTATGATATTCGATTTAGCACATTAATAATTTACTAATTAAAATATGTGTTTTAGTCCATTTATACAACAAATATGTTATATTTTATTATTGATAACATCACATATTAATAATATATAACATCTAAGTAATTAAGTGATTGGATGATTAAAGGTTATGATAAATTTATGAATATCACACGTATTAAAAGTGTACAAATTCAATTAATTAGAAGTTTAATGTGCTTAATCAGATATAATAAAAATAAAAATTTATCAAGTAATAACTAGAAAAAAAAATTACTACTAATATATAAAAATCTAAAATTTTAAATAAATTTATAAAGAATTACTAAGCTCCTGAGAATATGATTATCGATTGTTGTTTCTATTTATTAATGAATATTATCACTACCATTTCTTGATTGTTAAATAGTTTGATTATCGATAAAAACTAAATATATATAAAAAAAAATTCATTAACTTCGTATTGTTGTTTTTCAATTTATTAGTTGCTACATTACTTTGCATAACAACTTGAAAGAATAATTTTTTTTTGTAAAAATTGTAATAAAATTTGATTACTAATTTAAAAACCTTCAAATGATATCACAACGAAATTATTCAATCACAAACAAAAAGATAACAAATTAGATATATTAGCAATTGAAATATAACTTAACTATTAAAAAGAAAGTTGACTTTAAGCATAAAAGTGATTGAGTCACCCCTAATTACAATATGGCAAAATTACAAATATCTTATTTTATTTTTAAAACTATAAGCTCCAATAGTCTTATATACTTGAAGTTAAGAATTTAATTTTGTAATTTTTATTGGAATATTGATTATTGATCAATCCATTAAGAATATTAGATATCCGAATCTCAAATCAATAACTAAATAAAAAAAATATTCTAAATCGTTAACTCAATAATCAGATATATATTATTTTTTTTTGATAAAGGGAAATCCGCAGTCGCTATCCTTTAGGCACGTACATGTAAAAACCTCGCTTCAATACAATAGCTCGCAAACCACATAAAAGAGGTGACCCACACTAGGCAAGTCCGGTGCGATGAGCTCGACCCAGAAGACAAATTCCTTGCTTTTGCTGGTAAGGGGTTTCAAACTTGAGACCTCCAACATGGAAGTCCCAAGCCTTTGATAGAAAATAAAGCATCAAAGAATATAGTATAATCAATATGACTATTTTTTTCTTAATTAGAGATATTATTTTAAAGCTTTAAATAAGAAAAAATTTTGATAGGGAACATTTTCCCTGAATAAAATCTACATTATACGAATTTCAGTTAACCAAACTCTAGTGTACAATTATGTGTATACAGTAGTCAGTACATACCGTTTAAATAAAAATATAAATAAAAATAAATGTAGAGATGTGGATACTGGATACACAAAATTTAATACTCCTAAAATGAACAATTTCAAGAAATGCAATAAAAAATACAGTAAATGGTAAATGACGCCGACCGCCAACCAAAACAAATTCATTGTTGGAGACTTTTCTTCTCTGCAGGCCACCAAAAAAGACTCCCCACACCCCCCGAGTTCATACCCTTCTAGCCCTTTTTGCCTTTCTCCTCAAATTTCTCTCTGAAATTCTTCAGCTTCACTCGAGTTTCAACTTTTAAAACCTGTTTTTTTTGTTCATAGGAAGATACCCTTTTGCCTTTCTTGATTGTGGGATTGTTGGTTGAGCTGAACATTTGAGGTATGAATGTGTAAAGATTGAATTTTGGGTTTCTTGGATCTTTGATTATGAAGTTGTGTTTCAGACTAGTCTTTTGTTTGTTATTTGTTTTGTAAGAAGATACCCTTTTGGCCTTTTTGGTTGAGCTGAGCATTTGAGGTATTAATGTGTAAAGATTGAATTTTTAGTGTGTTGGATCTTTGATTATGAAGTTGTGTTTCAGACTAGCCTTTTGATTGTTATTTGCTTGTAAGAAGATACCCTTTTGGTCTTTTTGGTTGAGTTGAACATTTGAGGTATGAATGTGTAAAGATTGAATTTTGGGTTTCTTGGATCTTTGATTATGAAGTTGTGTTTCAGACTAGCCTTTTGATATATTTTTTTTTTATAAGAAGATACCCTTTTGGCCTTTTTGGTTGAGTTGAACATTTGAGGTATGAATGTGTAAAGATTGAATTTTAGGTTGTAGGATCTTTGATTATGAAGTTGTGTTTCAGTCTAGCCTTTTGATTGTTATTTGTTTGTAAGAAGATACCCTTTTGGCCTTTTTGGTTGAGCTGAGCATTTGAGGTATTAACGTGTAAAGGTTGAATTTTTAGTGTGTTGGATCTTTGATTATGAAGTTGTGTTTCAGACTAGCCTTTGGAATTTTATTTGTTTGTATGAAGATACCCTTTTGGCCTTTCTGGTTGTGGTTTATTTTTGGCTGAGTTTAACATTTGAGGTATGAATGTGTAAAGACTGAATTTTGGGTTTCTTGGATCTTTGATTATGAAGTTGTGTTACAGACTAGCCTTTTGATTTTTATTTGTTTGTAAGAAGATACCCTTTTGGCCTTTTTTTTTGGTAGTGGGGTTTTTGGTTGAGCTGAACATTAGAGGTATAAATGTGTAAAGATTGAATTTTGGGTTTGTTGGATCTTTGATTATGAAGTGTTTGAGTCAATGTGCAGCCTGATTCTTTGTGGGTTCTTGGAATAAATTCTTTTGTTGGTTCTAAATTTTGACGGTGGCGACTAAAATGTTTTTGTTGTTTCCGATGTTCTGTTCTTCTTGAGCTGATTAGATGATCCCTAGGTGCATAACTTTGCGTTTGTTTCTTGGGATATAATTTCACCTACAGAAAGTTTTAGAGATCAATTCAAGTGACTTTGTGACTTCACTAGCTCTCTTATGTTTCAGATATGATGAGCAAAATTTTCTTTCAATTCTTGGATTTTTTAATTTAGATTCACCAAAATTAGACTGACTTGGATATATGGTGTTTGAATCTTCTGATCAAAGGAATACCATATAGATGATTTGACTTGGATATAGCGTGTTGGATTCAAACTGGTTCTTATCTGATACTTTAGAGGATAGCATGCTGTCACTTCTTGTGGAGTTATATCATACTCCGTCTCAATTTGATTGTCTGGTTTTGATTTGACATAGAGTTTAAAGAAAGAAAAGAAAGACTTTTGAATTTCGTGTTCTTAAATTAAAGATATGTTGAATGTACCAAAATGTCTTTTAATCTTGTTGTCTTAAACATGCCATGTGGAAAGATGAAAATAAAGAGTTGCCAAAAAGGATAAGAGGCATTCTTTTTGAAACAAATTAAAAAAGACAAACAATTTGAAACAGAGGGAGTAGATGATTGGAGAAATGTTTCATTATGGTACATTTGAGTTCATTGATGTAGGCTGATTATTATAGCCACCACTGCCTGCAGGAAGCCGTGAAGAGAGAAATGTCGGGAGGAGGTACGCAGAACAGCTTAAGAAAAACCCTTGGATCACTCAAGGATACTACTACCGTCAGTTTAGCTAAAATTAATAGTAGCTATAAGGTAATGATATTCAGTTTTGTTACATGTTCTCATTCTACGTCCATTTTGAGTTCTCTCCTGATACCTGTTTTCTTAACGTTCTTCAGGAATTGGATATTGCTATAGTTAAGGCAACAAATCATGTTGAACATCCAGCAAAGGAGAAGTACATAAGAGGTAAGCATCAGACCACTGTGTTACAGAGATGTAACTTGCCGTATTATAGCAATAAATTGCATTCAGAATGGGACTTGATAGAATTGTTCGATTCTCATTTTCAGCCATTTTTTCTGCCATCTCGGCTACCAGACCTCGAGCTGATGTTGCATACTGCATTCATGCTCTTGCGAGAAGGTTGTCAAAGACGCATAATTGGGCGGTATGAACAATAAATTCAATTCTGTAGCATCTTTTTCATGAAAGATAAATTTAAGAGAAGCATTTTCTTTACCAATCAATCCTAGTAGTTCTCGAAACACTGATTTGGGAAAGTCCTATTAGTTTTATTGTTGTTTCTTATTTACAATCAAATTTTTTTTACCATAAAGATTCTAAAGGTCAACGTAGAAACAAGGGGGCACTGTGAACTACTATTCACCCCACAAGTCCTGAAAATTAAATATAATTAGGTTTTTTAGGGAAAACAAGTTTAATCTCTCAAACAATTCATCCATTAAGGGAAGAGAGAGTATTCATTTTGTTAACTTTACCTAGCTGATATATTGCCTCATGCTGCTTATAGTTTCTATACCTGAGAAGCGTAATGAATTCGATTCAGTAGCACCTTCTCATGAAAGGTAAATTCTTGAGAAGTTTGTCCCATACCTATCAATCAATATTAGTTCTCGAAATGCTGATTTGGCAAAGATCTCTTAGTTTATCGTTTCTTCTTTTCCACAAGCACAAATTACCATTAAGATTCTAACGGTGAACATGCAAAATTAGGGGGTGCTATGGAACTCTCATCCCAGTGTCACGAAAAAAAAACTTTTCTTTTTTGGTTTCGGAAAAACCAAACTCACTATGTTCTTCCTGGAAAGTTAATTGAATCCCTTGAGCAATCCTTCCATTAATGTAAAAGAATATTAAATCCCTTGTATTATCCTTCTTTTAATGACAAGAGGGCTTTGCTCAGCTGGTAAGCACCCTCCACCTCCAACCTTAAGGTTATATGTTCGAGTCAAGAGCAAGAAAGTGGAGTTCCTAGGGAGGGGTAAAAAAAAAAAAAATCCTTCCTTTGGGTAAGAGTTTCGATTTTGTTTATTTTTCACTACTCATCTATTGCCTTTTGCTCTTTATAATTTTAACCAACTTTGCATTATTTTTAATAAAGACCAACTACGTTCACATTCTTCACAGATAGGATGGTTTCTCTAATTTCTGAGTTAAAATTCTCAGACGGCTTTATTTGTGAACACTTCAAGATAGATATTCAATTGATGTTTCTTCTCTGTCTTATTTTGTGAGGGGTCATAAAATGGGAGGTAATTTTTGTGTACTTGCCAAGCCTGTAAGCTTGCTATTTTGGCTAACTGAGTTACAGTCCCAGAAATGCCATGTTATTACATTAATTGTGCCAAATTATGCAAGCCAAAAATTGAATACATTGAATGGGGTATCAGTCCCCAGTTTCATTAGCTTTCAGGTTTCCATTGTTGGACTGAAGTGAAAAAGATCCACATAATTACCACGTTCAGAGAAACAACTTCCCTTTAAGAATAATTGCTTTCTATTTTAATGGTTGGGTGAGCTAAGATTAGTACGCACTATCCCATTGGGCTAGACCACAAAGCTAAAGGTATACTTCATCTATGGTTGGGCTGTCAGTCCATTGTTCTTAAGGAAAACGTAAAAAATTTCTCTCCTTTGTTCAGAATGGACCCTCAGTTAAGGGGTCTATCAGTCTAAGATCCTAGCATTGATCTTGCAGCATTACTGTATCCATGTCACAATCGAGCAACGCCAGCAGTAATGCGACTTTGTGGATCATACGATGGTTCTCACCTATGTTGCTCGGACTCGGGTGCAGGTAGATATGGGTGCGAATCTAGAGGTTGGATTCTTCATCAATATACTTTTTCAGTGGTATAGATCCGAGTGCAGATACTGGTACTGATACAGTCAATAAATGTATATTGTGACATATAAAGTATTTATTTGATTAATTAAAGGTGGTATTGAAGTAAAGCTAATAATTTTCTTTTTTCTATCAATACCTGATATTTTATTCATAGGATACCTTGTGAAATAGCATAGCAGTCTCATACTTCGTTTAACCGTATATGTAAACCTAAGCCCACAAAATCAAATCAAATACCCAATCAATCTATACTTCCGGTCATAGATGTAGTCAAAGCACCCAAGACGAATTGACCAAATCCGGTGTGGATCCCACACACACCCATTTCGTGTCGACATGGGTGTGGCAAGGATTTTGAAGATTCTGTGCAACATAGGTTCTCACTTTTTAATTTAGTTTTTTTTTCTTGTATATCATTTGATTACCGGAGCTTCAGCTGGTAACTGGCTTTTATAGAAGTTGATCACGTTTTAACTGCCATATAGCTGAGAGCTATTACTGTAGAATCTTGGTTGGTCTAAGGCACCATCATGGTAGACTGTTGGTCTAAGTTTCAAATGAACTCAAATTGGTGTAACCCAAGTTGGGGCATCAAGGTGGTATAAATTAAAAAAAGAAAAGGAAAAGAAACTCAAGTTGGTGAACTTTAGCCCTTTAGAGTTGTTGTACATCTGAAGGAGCTACTTTGAGAGACATTGACATGACTAAGGTCCAGGGTGAAGTTTCTTAAGTATACGACGACTTACAATTACAGCACAGCATCACTATTCAAAGAACATTGATGTGACTAAGGTCCTATGGAGACCCCATGAAGATCTCTATTGTCTCCCTCTTGTTCATGTTGAGATCCAATATATTTATGAGCTTATGTTGAGCATAATATGAGACAAATAGACAACTGTTTTTGTGCTGTGTACTTAGTTATTTTGGTCTACTGACACATCATAGCCACTGACCTTAAATTCATTGGTGAAAGCTGTTAAAGAATGACAAAGTCCCACATTGGTGGTTAATGAGATGGGTAGACTCCTTATAAGGCTTGGGCAATCCTCCTCCCTTTGAGCTAGCTTTTGGGGTGTGAGTTAGGCCTAAGACCTAATTTAACAAAAACAAATCAGATTATAAGCCCATTTTTTTTCTGCAATATAGTTTCAGTCGTGAAGACTAATATCGTCTTGCTTTTGTGAAGATCTAACTCCTGGAGCTGAGGAATAATGTTGATAATCAAGTGTTAGTTTGAATGTTTTAAGACTCATTTTGCTTTGTTTTCATTATCTTGGTTTCACATTAACGCGTCAAACATAGAAACTGATTGCGCTTCAAGTAACCTTGATTTCCTGATAATCATCACTTATATCCTCTCCACAGGTGACGCATAAAGCACCTTTACGCATAAAGCACCTTTACTGACAGGGGCAAATCTAGGATTTCTAGAACATGGTGTACTTTTAAAGAAAGGAGGAAAAAATGCTTAAAGTGGGAATTAATCCTTAGTCCTTTAGGTGAATAACTTAGCTTCCAACTAAGTGCACCATTAAGCCTTTTTGTAGCATAGATGCCAACAGATAATATTAAATCAATTTTAGAAAATATATACATAAAGTACCTAGTTTTGTGGAAAGACTATGGGTTCACGTGCACCATAAAATTACATTCCAAATTCGCCCCCGTTAACTGATTCATTTTTCACTGTCGTCGGTTCACAGGTTGCTCTAAAAACATTGATCGTCATTCACCGTGCTTTAAGAGAGGTGGACCCCACATTCCATGAGGAACTTATTAACTATGGCCGCAGCAGAAATCGCATGCTTAACATGGCTCATTTCAAAGATGACTCTAGTCCAAATGGTATGCATATTATCAACCTTTTTTCTTGCTTACAGGAAGTTGACCATAGTGATCTCCTTCAATATTGATAATTGCTCTGATGAACTCTGCAGCATGGGATTACTCTGCTTGGGTGCGTTCATATGCCTTGTTCCTTGAGGAGAGGCTGGAATGTTTTCGAGTTCTGAAATATGATGTGGAGACCGATCGGCCGGTGAGAGAAACACTCTTTTTAATCTCTTCCAAGAGTTAGTTTAAAGGAGTTCTGTTGCATATATGTGTGTGTTTTGTGCATGTGTAATATATCAGTTGTTCAGGCCAACTTATGTGCCCCTCTACGAATCGACCGGATACCCTTGTCTAGCCCACAAGTCAGGTTGCTAAGGTTATTCTCCTTCCAAGGTTGTAACAGCCGCACCAAGTGTTTCAGTAGGGATTCAAACTTGGGATCTTCAGTTTGTTACTCCCATACTAGGCCATCCTCTTGGCGACACCTTTGTGTGTGGATATTATTTTGTTTTTGTGCAACAATTGTTATTATATTGCAAGGACCCGTTTACTAGCTCAAGTGGCAAAAGGTGGAGGATTTGTGGCTTAGGTCGCAGGTTCAAGCCCCACACCATGCAAAGCGAAGCCTGATATTTAAGTGGAGAAGGGTAGAGGGGCGGGCCCATTATCCACCGAGTTTAGAAGGCTGTGATTGGTCCGAAGGGCGGATCACAGGCGGATTTCTCGGTTATCAAAAAAAATATTGCAAGGACCCGTTTACTTTCCTTATCAATCTTCTTATCTTTAGGTGTAACATTAAATGTTGGAATTTCCTTGTGTTTTTTAATGCAGAGAACTAAAGATTTGGACACGCCGGAATTGCTTGAACAGTTACCAGCCTTGCAACAACTTCTGTATCGTATTAACGGCTGTCAGGTACGTTTATCTTCATAATCAGTTCAATATAATTGCTACATTGACAATATGTCCTTTATTCAGATGGCATATGCTATTGTGCTCAAATTTATGATCATGAAACTTTCATGCAGCCACAAGGGGCATCTGCTCACAATTTTGTGATTCAGTTAGCACTTTCAATGGTAAGTAATCAGTTCTTCAAAGATTTATTAGAAACGATTTGTGTGTTTTATTTTCTCACTGTCTGACAGCTATTATTATTTTGATAGGTTGCTACAGAAAGCATTAAAATCTACAATGCTATCAGTGATGGTACAGTTAATTTAGTTGACAAGGTTAGGTTTTTCTTTTGGCTATATTATAGATAGTCTTATTGCTCCTCATTAATAATTAATTAAGGTTAACCGAGTTATTTTCTCAACAGTTCTTTGAGATGCAACGGAATGATGCTCTTAGGTCTCTGGATATATACCGCAGGGCTGGTCAGCAGGTATCATCCTGACACATTATTTGGAACGCCAGCTAATACATCATAACAGTCGAGAGACTGTTCCTTTAGGAATTTAGATACATTCCCTGATGCATCTCCATTTATTTTTAGGCGGAAGCACTTTCAGAGTTTTACGAAATATGTAAAAATATTGACGCGGGACGTGGCCAGAAATTTATTAAAATTGAGCAGGTATGAGATAACTTTTCTGGGAAATATATGCAATCTTTTCTAATTGCCATTGTATATGTCTCTCTAATCCTTTTTATGTTCTATTTATAATCAAGCCCCCTGCATCATTTTTACAAGCTATGGAGGAGTATGTGAGAGATGCACCACGAGCTTCTACAGTGCGGAAAGATTCGGTAAGAAATCTCCTCACACCTTGATAAAACGTCAATTATCTCTGGATGGAGCTATTAAATGAATAGACGACATACTTTTATTTATTTAATAATACTTAACAAGCCCCTTCATATGAGAAGCTCTCCAAGCATGCAAAAATACTTTTTTGATAACGGTTGCCATTAGATTTGAATTTGATATGAACAAGTGTGTTTTACTCCAATTAGATTTGAAATTTTAATGCAACTTGTTTCGACATCCAGGAACCCAAAGTTATTTTAGCTATTGAGTACAAAAAGGACCCAGAGGTCAAAGATGCTGGCTCTCGTTCTCCCCCTCCACCTGAACCTGAACCAAAGCCAGAACCTGTTAAAACGGAAGCTCCTCCAGCAGAACCTGCTGATCTTTTGGTAATAGTTTCAAGACACATCTCATCTGTAGTCTTATTGTATTTAACTCTATGATTGGATATTTGAAGCCTTGTATTTGTTGTCTGTAGTCTATGGACGATCCTTCTCCGGCTGCTGCAGAACTAGATGAGAAGAATTCCTTGGCTTTAGCTATCATACCAGTTGGTAAGTGTTTCAAACTCAATAGCACCAGATACCTAAAAATGTTCGCAACTCACCCAAGCCCCCGTCCCCAAGATGGATATTCTGACTCTTGGTGCTATCACAGGCTCTACTAACCCACCAACTTCAACTGGTTCAAATCTTACTAATGGAACTTCAGGCTGGGAACTGGCCCTCGTGGAAGCTCCCAGCTCGAATGAGACTGCCACTACTGCTAGTAAACTGGTAAATTACACATCTTTCTCGTTTTGCTGCTTTTAATCGGTGCCCATTGATTAGAAAATTGAATGAATCGTGTTGTAAGAGACAAGATTATAATCTCACCTTCTCTAATTTGGGGGCTAATGTAATGCCTGCAAGTAGAGGTGGATGCAACCTTCGTACAATAGGTACAATAGGTTCAACTGAACCCAGTATTTTTGACCTAAGTTGCTCAGACTCTTCAGTTTTGGTGCCGCACCCATTTCAAGACGACGTGGGTGTGGTATCTGTACCGGATTTGATCAACTGACTTTGGGTACTTTGACCAAAATCGACGGAGAAATCCGGGACAAATACTTATGATTTCTATAATCAAAACAAAGCTAAGGTGAAATTTAAGAAAATGGAATAACTTGTATGTAGCAATTTCTATGTCATTTCCTCTTGATCTAGGAAAACTGTGAATTCCAGATATACATGTAACAATTTGATAAATATCAAGTCTCAACACGATATTTTCATAAGTACAATGCTAAGAATTTACAGGTTGAACCTTTCAAGTTTATATCTTGGATCTACATGCAGAAGAGTTAGATGTACCGGTGCACATTCTTCTTCACATGTATAAAGAGCCATACTTATACTGACGCTTCCTACTTTTGTAAAAATCTAGGGTGGAGGACTCGACAAACTTACGCTAGATAGTTTGTATGATGATGCAATGAGACAAACCAACCAAAATGTGAGCTATAATCCATGGGAACCTGCACCAGCGGTGGCTCCCATGATGCAGAATGTAGGATATGACCCGTTCTATGTCTCCAACATGGTGGCTGCCCCGACAAATGTGCAGATGGCAGCCATGGCCAACCAGCAACAGGCTTTCATGTTACAACAGCAGCAGCAACAACAACAACAACAACAACACCACATGATGATGATGACTCCCCAACAACAACCGACTGCAAATCCCTTTGCCAACCCTTATGGAGCAGCTGCCAATCCATACGGCCCCGGTATGCCTGTACAAACCGCCTATAATCCTTATACTGGCCTCATTTGAACAAAAATCCAGAGATAACATGTTGCTATATTCAGCTATTGATTTTGATACTTGGAAGATTAGATATGTATCGATTCACGGGGTAGGAAAAGAATTATTTTGTTAAATATCTAGGTAGCTTTTCTTGGTTCATTCATTATTTGCAAACATCGTGGGGGCGCTCAATAATTCTTGACTCAAATTCTATCAGTTTTCTTTTTTGTAAGATTTGTGATTGTTGGAACACCAGATGTATTGTGAAACAAATTTGTTTAATGATTTGTACATTGTTTGGATATGAAATCTGGTCTTTTTGTATACTCTCCATTTTTATTAGGATTTTTTTAGTACTCTTCCTATTGTTATTATGCATTTTGCAAGGCAATGTAGTTGTAACATTTGTACTTGACCAATATTAGAATGTGAAGCATTTTGAGTTGACCTTTTGATATAGTTACGGAATCTTCATGAATTGGATCATTACCTTATTTCGTGGTATTTACGTGAGGTTCCTCTTTAAGGAAATTCTCGAAAAGCTTTCACACCGTCTCCTTATTTTCCTTGTTGAAGGCCTATAAACGAGAATTCGAAGTCTAAAGGGTCATTTTTTCAAACAAAAAAGTACAAAGGCCCTTATGACTTCAGATTCCTATAAACGATTAACCCCTTTTAATTCAAAATTTGAGTAATTGTTACCAAAAAATAATTAAAATTCAAAATTATCTCTTTTTTTTTAAGGAATATCTTAGCTATTTATCTGTATTAATAAAATTAGTAAATATCGATAAAATAGTCAAGGAATGGAGATACACTCGATCAAGTTATTTAAAAATTGTTATTTATCTATATTAGTAAAAAATACGATTAGTAAATATCAATAAAATAGCCGAAAAATGGAGATATACTCGATCAAGCTATTCCAAATACTACTGTCACTACAGTGTCATGTTTGGGTGATTGAGAGAGACAAGCTCAACTCTTTTAAAGCAAACAAATAAAGAAAAACTTTATTACACACTTCTCCCCACAAAAAAAAAAAAAGAAATAAAAAAGAGAAAAAAACAAAAAAGAAAGACAACAAAGAGAGTCAATTCAAAGAGACTAAATTGGAATAGGTCCTACTCACCTTCCTTTGATAATAACCTTCTCAAATAAGGCGGTACAAAATCAAATCAAAATCGATAAATTGAATCGAAAAAAAGTTATTAATTTATTGGTAATGGGTTATTGATTCAACAATTTTGATAATAATTTTGATTTTTTAAATTATCGGATTATTAGTTCTTAACGATTTGAGGGGTTTTTAACGGGTTAATCAATAATCTGATAGTAAATTAAATAATTATATTTGTACCATTTGGGATGTAAAGTTTTTGAGTTAGAGTTTAGTTTTATAAATACTTTTACTTTGTCTCAAACTTTTTTGTTATTCTACAAAGTGACCGTGTTTGTTTTTGAGCAAGATGCAATCTATCAACTCATGTGCATGGTTCATTTGGTTTGTCACCTCGTTTTAAATGATTTTCAATGATTTTTTGTGTCTAATCTTAACGGTTAAATCAATAACCAAACATATAATGATAAATAATCGATAAATTAATATTTTAATAATTTTATAATGATTTAATATGTTCACAAATAGATACTCGATAAGCAATAAGTCAATATCATAATGATTCTATAATGATTTTAGTATGTCTACAAAGTACAAACCGATAGGCGATAACCAATAAATCAAACAGATAAACTTTAAAATTGAACTGAACCAATTGATACACAACCGTATTTCCAATACATTCGAACTTTTCGTTAATAATATCATTAGTTGAAATATGTTTTTACTGCTATGATAAAATACTACGATAAAAATATATAATAGCAAAAAATCAACTTTTTGCTTATTATAAAACTTTGACCTTAATTATGGCAATATTGTTATGAAAAATAGTTATTATGAAGAAGTCTGATCATAATAATAATTAAAATATCTATTAATTTCAATTCTTCATATTTTCATACTCATTTTATTTTTATTTTTATGGACAAATTAAGTAATTGTATAATCATTGATCAAACACCATGATGAGCTAGTCGCTTGGTTTTGCTCAAACAATATATTATATTAATAAATTTATTAAACATATATAAATATTAAATTTAAAATCTAATTCTTATCACTTAAAATCATTCATTATAAAATTCAAAATGCATGACATGAAAATCCTAGTTTTGCTAATATAAGATACTAGGGAATTCACCCGCACTTCGCGCGGGTCCGAGTTGGGCTTTATTCGACTATATAATATGTTGAAGAAGCGTAAATGAAGATGCGGTCAATTTTTAGAAGTTTCGTAGACTATGGCATTATTTTACTTGTGGTTTAAGTGTTGTAATGTGATTCCATGTTTCGTCGTCAAACATTCAATTTATTAATGCACTTTAATGTTTGAGGTTTCTTGGTGGTCTTTATATTTAGTCGTCACATATTTGTACAGACATCATTTGTTATAGTAATGTGACTGTCTTTGTATGTAACTCTACGTTTTGTAATATATCATTTTTTTCCATGTGGAGCATGGCCAACATTAGCATCTACATGATCAATACAGTTGACTATTCTGTGCAATGCTCCAATCTTACACCGACATCACTATTATTTTTCACCCCTATTTTTGTCAAACGTAATTTCCGTAGTCCCAAAGTTGCTACATATTGTTTGTTGTGTTGTATTGTTTGTTGGTGGCTCTGCGTACATGTGTATAAACTATGCGCATTATATACAAAGGTATATATGATGGTTGTCTATGTAATAAGGCCCCTACGTATGCATTTTGTATAGTTAAATGTTACATAATTGTGACAGTACATGAATCATTCAATATTAAGTTTGTAAAAGAGGACTCATATTTGTGCTTCAAGTAGAAATAGTAAGCAGGACATTCATTTCTTATTTTTAGCTTCTCAAATCAGCGCTTTCCGTGAAGGTCGTCTATCATAGGTCCCCTTATCAGGAATGTAATATGTACTATTAAATTCCATAGGCAGCTGCCCTGGTCTCTCTTGTATTAGTTAGGCCTACATGCAAGTGTTGCATTTGCATTCCACCTCCATCACGAATCCTCGTTAGTATGGATGTTTATCTGCACATGGGTCATTGCGAGAAGTTAGTTAGGCCATTATTTGGTGTAATGTATATTATTTGGTGAGACATCCAATGAATGATGCAAGGGTTAAACTTATGTATGTATACCTGGAGTGGCCGGGGATTTTTGTATGTTTCGTTAGGTCCATACCAGACAGTTGATTTGCGTCAATAGCGGGAGTCCTGGTGATCAACAAACTGGATGAAATAGGGGATGAAAATATGAGACGCACGAGTAGGCACCATTGTACAGAGTAATGATAGCACAGGCGTAACGGGTGATGGGTGGGGGTTTGTTTTAAATCCTTTGTGTCCATAGAAGCAGTGTGTACATTTGCGTCCAGGTAAGCAGTCTTGGGAGGAGACAAAGTAGAATAGTACAGGAGTTTGCTTATTAAAAAATCACGGGGACAAAATAATAAAATGTAATTTGTTACAAAATTGATTAAAATAAAATAGGGGATGAAAATATAAAACGCACGAGGAGGCACCATTGTACAGAGTAACGCTAATGCAGGCGTAATGGGTGAGTAGAAAATGGATGAATGTGTACCTGGATTGGGCCGAGGTTTGTTTTAAATCCTTTGGGTCCTTAGAAGCAGCCAGTACATTTGCGTCCATATAAGCAGTCCTGGCAGGAGACAAATTAGAAATGTACGGGAGTTTGGACTATTAAAACATCTAGTTTTGCAACAAAGAAATGAACATTATATACAAAAATCAACGATTAAACAACATGACTTTATAAGAACCAATGTGTATAAACTCTATATGTTGTTCAAATTCTGCCCAATAAAGGGCATGCCATCTTCAAGAGGGCAACTAAATATAGACAGTTACATAATCTTTTGCCTAACATACCAGGTCATCTAGTTTTGCAACAAAGAAATGAACATTATATACAAAAATCAAAGCTTAAACAACATGACTTTATAAGAACTAATGTGTATAAACTCTATATGCAGTTCAAATTCTGCCCAATAAAGGGCATGCCATCTTCAAGAGGCAACTAAATATAGACAGTTACTACACTATTGAAGACATAGTCTTTTGCCTAACATACCAGGTCATCTAAGTTTTGCAACAAAGAAATGAACATTATATACAAAAATCAAAGCTTAAACAACATGACTTTATAAGAACCAATGTGTATAAACTCTATATTCACTGCAACCATGTAAGAACCATTTGCTTTGCAGTAATAGCAAGAAACATAACTATCAATTCCGGAAAGAGGGTAAGAAAGAGATGCCCAAATATAGCGCCAAACAGGGAGTGTTTGGCCATACCGTTCTATCTACTTTTTTTCGTTTGACCATCAAAAATTCCAAATACAAATACAAACAACCAAAACCCTGTTTTCACTATTTACATATCCAAAAAAACAAATATTAGTTGCAAAAATTATAACCAAGCAGAATTCCCACAACAACCCAATGTAATCCCAGAGGTGGGATTTGGGGAGGGTAAGTTTACGCAGATCTTACTCCTACTAAACAAAATGATTCCGCGACATTATTTGTCATTCAATTTTTGCTAACACTGCAATAGAAAGGTGCTTCTTTTTTTAACATTCTTATTTGTAAAGGGCAACATATCACTGCCAGAGTTTCTGGGTGATGGCTATGATCTTACTTAAGTACCTAGGGTTTGTATCAAGATTAGATCGCTACAATTACCTTTAATCCAACAAAGAAAAACCCTAGAACAATTCAATATGAAGAACAAAAAATCGAGATTAAAATCTATTTTCAACTTAACCCCTAAATTTAGAAGTGTTCAATGATCAGAGAAACGGTAAGGCGAATGTAAAGTGAGAATGAAAAATGTATCAATGTTTACCTGGTTTGAGCGGGGGTTTGTAGAATCAGGCAGTGAGAGTGCGTGCATATTAGCAGAAGGGGGGAATGAGTGTAGCAGTTGGAAGCAACGGAGGGAATTGGAGGTTGTGTGTAGGCCGAGTCGCAGCAATGTAATGAGGGAGTTTTGGTTTAGGAGTAATATATAATAACCTGGTGACGGTACGGAAGAGGCGCATTGGTAAGGCAAGGGGGATGTTGTTTAGTTATGGATACGACTGTTTGGAGGGGAAGGGCTGTTTTGGTATTAAAAAAATTGAAGGAGATTTAAGGCGGGTATTTTTGGTATTAAAAAAATTGAAGGAGAATTAAGGCTTATGATGGCGCCATGTCACCGGGCTGAGGGTTCCCCTTTATATAATGATATGATGATATGATTATTATATGATTTATAATAATTATTTTCTTCTAAATGAAAAAGAAAATTAAATAGAAATTTAAAAGTTTTAAAGGAGGAAAAATTGCCGATTGAAGAAAGAGAAAATAAAAATGTCATCTTGGTTCTCTCTTCCTATTCCAAATCCTTTCAAATTCGACGACGACGGCGCCGGCACCGGCGGTGAAAAACCCACATCACCGGCGGCGAAGGGTTCCGATCCCAATTCATCTGGCATAAAGGAAGATTTCTCAGCCATCTCCCAGACTTTCTCACAGCATCTCCGCGGTGTCGCCGCCTTTCTTGCGCCGACATCGCCAACTCAGTCAGAGCAAGAATCGTCAACTGAAAAATTTAGTGGAATCAAGAGTGATTTAGTGGAGATTGGAGATAGCTTTAAATCGGGTTTATCTTTGTTTTCTTCGAACAAAACTGTTTCAGAGATTTCCAAGTTGGCTTCCAATTTTTTACATTTTGGTGATGAGTCAATTGATCGAGAAAATGCTGAAGATGAAGATGGAGATGACGATTATGATGATGATGATGATGAGGAGGAAGTTGTGGGTATTACGGATGACGTTGTGGATTTTGTTAGTACAATCTCACAACGGCCTCAGTTGTGGACTGATTTTCCACTCTCTCTACCCAGTGGTAATGCCTAAATATGTTGTTTTAGTTCACTGACTGTGCTAAATGAGTACTATTACTTGGTGATTAGTTTCTTTGAGTGATGATCACTTGCTGGATGTTCTTTTTTGAAAAAAAAATTGAGTCTTGGTTAGCTTGCGTTCACCTCGGCTCTTTAACTAGATACTTACCACCTCCCAGCACAACTCCCGGGTAAATGTAGCTACCAAGGCTTTAGGCAGATTGAACATACTTCTTGTATAAGCTGGGATTTGAAACCATAGTCTCCAAGGTTTGCACTCACTTTACTGGCCACTAGGTGACACTCTTGGGTGCTAGTCCACTATAGCTTGTTAAAGGAGCAATATTTGATTGTAGGGCGAAAGTAGTACTAGGATGGGAGTCCCCTTGGAAGTTCTTGTGTTGCATCCCTCCTTTTGGCCAAAAAAGAAAGGAGCAATTTTTGACTGTGCCTTTTTAATGACATTGGTTGGGTGACAGCTTGCAACTTAAGTAATCCAGCTAGAAGCCTGTTGGGTAAACATCTCCACTATGATTGGAACGAATGAGCTCACAAAGAGTTAGGATTCTAACAGTTATTATTCCTATGCCTCAACCACTTATCCATTCCTTTGGAACAATCTTTTGTGTTTGTTTTCCTAGATATTGGCTGAAATCAATTAACATATGCCTCAATCCCCAAATCATTTGGTGTTGGGTTCATGATATTCTATATTAGTTTTGCTCTATTCAGGTCCATGTCTTTCCAATACTAAGTAAGTGTTCTCTTAGTCTCATAGAGATTGATAGATGGCTGATAAAATCTTTGCCGGCAAAGGATGCAAATTGCTTCCTGTTATGTATAATTTGTCCATTTGGGTAATGTATTTGGTATGTTATAGCGCTTCATTGTCACCAAGTGTTGCAGTAGGTGTTACATACTTTATATTGATATGCTAATGATGGTGGTTTGATCATTCGTAGTTGAACACTGCTATTAGTTGTTATCTTCCAATATTATGTTGTTCGTTAACTCTTGGTGTGTGTTCACAGAATGTATTATAGTAACTAGTAACATATTCATTTTTTTTCAAGCCTATGGTTTTGTTCATGATTAAAGAGGAAAAGTGTGGTATGATTTTTAGTCACTTCCTGATGTTGCCGTTACCTTATTTTATAGTATGCTTTGTATACAACAACAACAATTACTACACCTCAGTCCCAAACAAGATGGCATATAGATGATTTGCATATATACTTCAAATAGCATGCATGCAACCAAATTTGGCATTACATATACTCACATATGGTTAGTAAGGGAAATTATACATTAACTAAGCCATACAAAAATGATTAAGCTTTCCTGTGGGATTCCAGTCTCATAGTGGGAGTGTGGGACTGCCACCTGGTCGCTCCCTCCCCTCGATAAACAAGAAAAGGAGAAATGGAAATTATCATATTTTTGGGCTAATTACCAAACCTAAACTATTAGATGCTGAACTTTTGTCAATAACCCTCTTCCATCCGGACCCCATCAATGTGTATAGAATTCAAATCTTGAATATGAATTTGATATCTTTCCTTCCTTTTCTTTGTCCAATTTTTTCTTTTAAAAGAAGTTTATTAGGTAAGTGACTTTGCGTGTCTACCTGACAGAATGTGTTGGCAGATTGTAGCATGCAACAACTTCCTAAGTTGACAATCTTTATGGGTTATTCATCCATAACCTTTCACATGTATCAGCAAACCAAGTGGTTTTTGCATGCACGCTGGCCTGTGTTTCTTAAGAATCTCTTCTTTAATCTGTTTTGATAGTGGTTTTGTTTGTGAAGATAACTATAACATGATAATAAAATGTAAAACAGAAACTTGACAGGCTGAAAGGGAAAACAAAAGCTAGACTGTGTTTGCTAGTTCTTTATGCCTGCAACGTAGAAGAGCGGAAGCCAAAACTAAAAAAAATAAAAATGTAATTAGTGAATTTGTGATTTCCATTGGGGTATAAAGTTATAGACAATTGATGGTTACTGCACATATGGAAGAGGTGACTTTTTTTTTTTATAACTGTGGTGTCCGGGCCAGTTTGTGCACACCTCAACTATTTCCACGGTATACTTGCCACCTCCCACTAGCAACAAGTATCGGGTAACTTTGCCCATCAAAGATTAGGACACAGATAGGAAGAAATCACCTAGTGTTTTTGTCTTTGCTTGGATTTTAACCTGAGATCTCATGGTTCACAACTCACTTCGTTGGTCACTGTGCTGAAGAGGAGATCACCTTGGGTGTGAGCGGAGGGGAAGGTCTGGGGTGGGATACTGGGATTTGTCTTGTTATTTTTTGTTTTATTTATGTTTTTGTATGTTTTAGTTACACTTAAACTACACGTGTTTGCACAACTGTTCTTCATGTTTCTTGTGGCCTCTGATTGATGGTTATCAATTTTTCTTGCAGATTTTTCCATGTCTGATAGTCAGAAAGAACACGTGGCATCCATTGTGCAGTTTGTGCCTGGACTTGAGTCCTTGAGGCAGAAGGTTTGCCATGAATTATCTGATCGGCAATTTTGGATGATCTATTTCGTTTTATTGCTTCCAAGGTTGAATGGGAATGACTTGGAGCTGTTGTCAACTCCTGAGGTAAGTTTCTCTCTGATAAGTTAATATATTCAATGACGTTTTGCTTGCAATTCTTTTATAAGTTGTGAGCAGACAGGAGACTGTTAAATTGAGAAAAATCTGCAATCCTGTAGATTGAAAACTATATGCACTGTGGAATGTATTTTACATACTTTAAGGATTACAATTTTGATTGGCTCATCATTCCATTTACATTCTTTAAATTTTACAGTTCGATTGAGTCATCATTCCAGCTGTAGCTCTAAAGTACTGCTTCTACATCACATCTCATTTACTGAACAATCAAACTATCCAGTTCATTGATGCAAGTTGAATTGATTTTACTCTTAGTTTCTCTGTCTTCTGAACCAGACAGTTTCTATAATGAGAGAATGGAAGTTTACATGGCCTCTAAGGAATATTTAATACCGTCTATTGGCCTAAGCTTGGTTAGTATTTTGTTGAAGCTTGACATTGCAGAAGTGATGAGTTTTTTAGATTTAAACTTTTAGTTCTCCTAATTGTTCCTTTTTTGTGTGTATGTGAGAGTGGGGGAAGGGTGTTTGGTGGTGGTTGAAGTTGGGTAGAGATGAGAACTTCAGATCGTCTTATTTCCTTGTTATACCATTCTGCTAGAACCTTAGAAATCACCTAATTTCATGGAATTGATTGCACTGAGAAATCTGAGTTATATTTCTCATTTTCTTTACACACCCGACCAACGAATATACTTGTCTTTTTGTGACTGGCTACAAGTTGAATGAAGCTGAAATTTATCTGGGTGCAACTTAGAAAGTTCCAGGTTCGAATTTAGCCCGAGTTTTCAGATTCAGTAGGAGCTTTAGTTAAGTGAAAAATATTGAAAGGCATCAAAGAGGTACTGCCCCTATATGGATGCCGATATAGAATTGAGAAAACATGGACACTATTCTTGATTTATCTGCATACTAGCTTCATTAGTACCCCAAAAACTACTCCTAAATGCCACAATAGAATAGGTTGCTGCAAAGTTAGTTTGGATCTTTCTAGACTCATTCGTGATCCTCCTACGTATTCCCAATCCTTGAAGCCAGAAGCACCAGCAGGGATGATGACTAACTCGAGCTAGTCCAAACCTGAAGTAATTTGAGGGAGTTCATAATTCAGCTCCATGTGAAAGCGCTACAACTTACTTCACTGTCTGCTATGTCCTTGATTATTTTATTGCAAACTAGTGATTTGATGTTTATTGCTTTAGTTTTCATATTTACTATTATCCTTATTCTCTAATAAATTGTTCTACACGTGAAGGGATGATTTTGTCTCTTTATTTTCCTTCTACATGAAAGTAGTTATCCCTTACAAGTTTAATATAGTAATTATCTCTTAAAACTTTAAGTTGGTTCATTTTAGTTTATCCTAATAGTGACCCTAAGTTTTGTGGAGCAGACAAAAATTGAAAAGAGGGAACAAGGGAAAAAAATTTCCTATACAAAAACTGCCACAAAGTCCATCACAAATAAAAAGAAAATACTCTTAATTAGAAAAAGTTTAAATCTTCATTGACTCTCCAAATAATTAATATTAGCAGGAATGTTAAAGCAAGAAAAAAAGCTGCGAAGCAAACTGCATGGAAAAGAAGCAGCCAGCTGACTGCCCCTTTCCACTCGGCCTTCCTTTGTTGTGTGAATAAGGTCTTAGTCTGTATGGGCATTCTGGGCAGGCCGCAATAAGTCGCTAGTCGAAGGTTTAGACCAATCGCAATTCATCACCATCTTGCCCGCTTCCAATTGATGACTGGCTATTATACAATTGTTGACCTAAGCCCTTGTGCAGGGGATCGGTACGACTCTTACTAAGAACTTGAAGCCCCCTCTCTCTAAATAGAAAAGAATGCATTTACAAAGAATAAAAGACTTTTTCAAAAAGCCGTAAATTCACATTTATTTTGTCTAAAAATAGTCCCAGTCAAGTATCAAATACTTGTTAAACTATATGAAGAGAGTACCAAAAGGAAAAAAAATGTTTAGAAGTTAATTAGAAGCAATGTTGTTCTAAGCGAAAACCTCACAAAGCGAGAAGTTCCACGAGGCTTGAAGCGAAAAGGAAGAAGTGAAGCGCATGCTTCTTTCAATTGAATCACACAGTAAGTAAATAAAAATCAAATCAAATTACAATTAACATTAGAAATTCTCAAGTACTATATATACAATATTGCTGATATTAGTCCAACTCCTTTATGTTGGGATTTAGTTAATCGTTTCTTGTTGTGTGTCATTATTTGAAGTGCTTATTTCTCTAAAGAATGAAAGAAAACAAAAATACTTGGATGGGGATGGGGTGGTTACCGGCGGCAGTGAGGGAGGTGGGGGCGGCGAGGAATGGCTGCAGTGGCTGTGGATGGTGGTGTATTGACGAGTTAGGGTGTGGGGGTGGGAAGGAGGGCGATAGGAGGAGAGGAAAAATGGTGGAAAGTCAACCACTAGATCTGGATTTATTTAAAAAAACCGACCAACATGGTCAATATTATCAGTCAGTTTAGATAATTTTTTTAAGAATATGACAGTTGGTTAAACTTTTAAAAAATATTTAGTGGTAAATTTAACCGTTTTGGTCGTTTTTTTGGACTGACTGGGTCGGTCGGTTTTAGTAGTTTTATCTAACAGTAGCTTGTTGTCTACTATCATTGTTACACCCTGGACAATTTGGAGTAGACCTACATGTCGATGCCATCTGTAGATAATTCATGGAATTGGCAAGTTACAGCATTTTGCAGAGTATCTGTATAAATCATGCTGAGGAAAATGTACCAAGTATAGACTACTAAAGAAAAAGATCCAAGTATTGACTTGGCATTTGAGATTGAGGGAAGAATGATGTATTGTACTACCTGTGAAAGATAGTTCTGTAGGTCATAGTGTAGGCTTCAACTGGCTTGAGTTCAGTAAATAATAGTGTAGGCTTCAACTGGCTGAATTCAGTAAAAAATAGTGTAGGCTCCAACTGGCTTGAGTTCAGTAAATAATAGTGTAGGCTTCAACTGGCTTGCCTCGCGAAGATCCTATACCTCAAAGTATGCTCTTCCCTGTATGGCTGTGCATCTATCGACTTTCTTAACCCAACAGCTCTTCCTCCCTGAAATGCCCAAGTTATTGACTTTTCAGGTGGTTACAGCGGCTTACATCTGGTCCAACATGTTGGGATAAGAGATGATTTAATCACTTATTTTTTTGGGGGGGTTTGTTGGGGTGGGGTTGAGGTGTGTTATTCTATGGAGGAGATGTAGAGTTCTCTTGGTCATGTTTGTTTTTCCCTTTTCTCATATTTGCAAGTGGTAATCTTTTGTTGACTGTTTTTGAATGAAAATTTACGATTACATGATCATCGTTTTCAAGAAAACAGCCTCTCTACCTAAGGTTTGCGTACATCCTACCATCCTCACACCCTACTTGTAGGATTGCATATGTTGTTTTTGTTGTTGTTGATCATCTTTTTCAAGTTAATTTGACTTTTGCTGTAGATTGTTGAAGTAAGGGAGACACTTCTGCAGCAGTTACAAAGTAAGAAAGACCCACAGCCAGAAGTATCTAAGAACTCTGAGATTGTTGATGCATCTGAGATGGATGTCAAGGTCAGTGGACAGCTAGGGTCTGAAAGTAAATTGGAGGAGAGAAATATTTCAGTAGAGACTGCAAATGCCTCTCAAGATAAAGATAGTTTGCATGACGAGAAACGTCAAGAGCAGTTAGAAGAGGAAAAGACCAAGAATACAGTCTCATATGCTGACAAGAACGAGGATGACGTTTCTTTCAGTGATCTTGAGGATGATGATACCGATCTATCGGATAGTAGACTGCAAGGAAGCAAGCCCACACACAGAAAGAAAGTTTCCTCATCTAGTGAATCTCATGAATGGATTCAACTACATGAGAACTCTAAAGCTCAAGGTAGTCAGCAGAAGGCTGGCCAATCTATTCACCGGGATAAAGATTCCGAAGGCGAGGAATCCAGTGACTGGCTCACTGTTGATGATGTTGATTCAGACAGTTTGGCCACCAATTGATTCCTCTAAACTCTGTAAATGTTTCTTTTATTACTCATAAATTTATCACCTTGTAGATTTATGTTGATGTCTTTGAAAATAAGTCAAAACAACCCCTTCACACTCCCCACCCCCAACCTACCCCAAACCCCAAAAGCAAAAAAGGAAGAACGAAAAAGAAATAGAGAGATCAGTTGACATGAGTTCACATGTCATAGCTAACCTCCCTTTGTGCCAGAATTGGCAGAAATTAGTATTGCTGCTTGTTGGTTTGATTTTCACTTCCTTGATATTGTACATGATTTTCTACTGTTTTTTCAGAATGCTGTTATTTTTTTTAGATTAGTGAGTTTACCCAATTACTTATGGGGCTGTTTTTTTAAAAAAAAATCAAATGTATTAATGTCTTGCTAAAACATAATTAACTTTTTGGGGAATTCTTGCTCTAATCGCCTGGAAGTTGTAAGTATACCTTAACCATTGTGTCAACAAGCATATCTATGCCAAGAGAATTAGTAATGCTGAAATTAGTTCATGAAGCTATGGATCTTCCGCAAAAGGATAAGATATGAGATGCTCGGAAATAGTTGAAGTAGGTGAATAGTAGGATTACAATAACAATAATCCTTCATCCGGAACAAAGGAAATCTAGTCTTGTTCTTTTTTCAACTTTTCATTTGACCCTACTGATCTATTGTTATATAAATTTCTTCAGCAAAATCTATTTATTTTTTTCAAAAAAAAGGAGTTACGAATAACACTGAAATAGTAAAGGGTCATTTAGCTACTCCTTATCCAAGTATTGCTAGTGCATGTACTCTCGTTTTTTTCTTTTTTCTTTTATCAAGATATCATAAAAGGCATCAAGAAGGTGCATATAGATTACAAAATATACAAAACTAGAGAGCTAACAAAGTTATAAAATGTCTAGCCTTCATGTTGTAGCACATGTTTTCAAATTAAAATAGAGTGAAATAGCCTAAAATTTCAGGTAGGAAAAGTGAAAAGCTGATACTTAAGGCGTGCAATAATATTTGGTGATAGTCAAGTACGAAACTGAAAACCAACACACCTGATAGTTTTGGTGTGAAACTCAAAACGGAGTACTTTCAATGTGTTATTGACCTTTATCTCGTTCAAATAAGATGATTAGTAAACCAGTCTTTACTTTCCAGCAACATTGGTCTATGATCTAAGATAACCAAAAGTTAGGAGAGAGTTGATTTATAGAGCCAAAAGTATCATTCCATTCATTAGAGATTAGGAATCTGAATTTCTGGAAGCTTGAGCAGATCCTTCTCCACTAAACCAGGTGTAGCAAGCTCCTTGTTATGGGAGATCAATCAATTCCATGCCCTAAATAAAGTTAGAGAAAAGCTCCTCATAGCTCGACCTTCGTACAACAACATGCACAGTATAATCCCATAGGTGGAGCCTGCAGAGGGTAGAGTGTATGCAAACATTATCCTTACCTTGTGCAGGCAGAGAGGTTGTTTCTAAAATACCTTTTGCTCAAGTGACTGACGTAAAGCAGTTTGAAAA